>JAVYIG010000162.1:597155-817481 GCA_035222895.1 Strongylocentrotus droebachiensis | reverse complement strand
GAATAAGCAGGGGGTGGGGTAAGAGGACACATATTTATTTGTTTTTGGTCCCAAAAAAAATCGCAACGACTCAGCCAGCCGCTGAATAAGGAGGGGGGGGGGGGGGGGGGGGGGGGGTAAGAGCACTTTTTTTCCCGAAAATTTGAAAATCGCGCCGGCCACGAATTCGCTCAGTTGGGGGGGGGGGGGATGGTGGGCACTAATTTCTTTTGGGCACGTGCCCATGTGCCCGCCCCCCTGGATCCGTCCCTGGGTACATGTTGTAATTTCCATGTTACAAACTGTTATTTTTGTTACATCTGTGGCTTGGAATAAAAACCTTCACCCCACATTTCAGTTACCATTTACCTGAAGAATAAGTAGCCGACATCTTGGACATTCCTTTTTTTCAACAAACCGTATTTTGAATATTCAATTTACATCATCCCTACCTGGGTATTAAGTAAATCAATGAGATGTTCAACTAATCTTACAATAATTGAAATGTGGGGTGAAGGTTTTTATTCAAAGTCACAGATGTAAAAAAATAACTCTTTGTAACACGGAAAGTACAACATGTACCATCACCCCATCCTGACTCTCATGAACACACTCGTAGTCTACCAGGTAAAGTTACAATACTACAATAAAAAATGCAATTCTTGTTCACTCATGCATAAAAGTTTGGTTTAATAAACCATGAAATTCACTCAGCAAATCATGAATGTATCATATCACCCTCAATTTTGTAAGCTCCAAAAGGATTTACCTCTCACAAATTGGAAGGCTAATTCTGCGCAACCTATTTTTCATACCTTTACAAATTAGTGAGCAGTGCTCAAGCATGAATTATTTTCGGACTTTTTGGTGTCATATGTTGAGTTTATGAGCTTTCCATACATATAAAACTTTTCCCCCAGAATGATATATTTTTTTATTCGGCAGCCATTACAAAAGTGTATAGTTTCTTTGGGCACGCACAGTATAGGGACTGGAGGCTATAATGGTTCTGATGTTTGGGGCCTTTCTGTCGTATACGTATAATGCTGCACTATGTACAGATTTCTCTTTATAATGATAATAATACAAATAATTTTGTAAAGGGGGCTGCTCGGTAAGTAAGCAACCAGAGGACCGACGGCTTTAGGTCCTCTCTCTCCATCTCTCTCTCTCTCTCTCACACACACACACACACACTCACGTTCTCTCTCTCTCTCTCTCTCTCTCTCTCTCTCTCTCACTCACTCACTCACCATTTTATCCATTGCAATATTTGTATTTATTTATTTTAAATGGTTTATTTCATTAAAAAACATTCGCGGCCCGAGAGCCGAATTGCAGTTTCTTTTGTATACATCAGTGACAAAGTAAAATTACACGTAAAACATTATGCATGGTAGCATTATGGTAGTAAAATTGGAATTCTTTTGTACATATGATATATAATTGTGCTTCAACGACCTTGGCAAATTGCTTGGTACATGTACAGAAATTCGAATTGTATTACCATATTTGCAATAAAAATTATATATTGAACTTATACAATATATGAATAGTAATACATTTTTTATATTCCAAAGAATCAAATGTTTTGGTTGGAAAATGCATAGCCAGATGGGTAAGGTATGGTTATGGTGTTTTCTTCAATAACAGAAACAGAGACAACATAATATATTATAAAAAGTGAAGGAACGTACAAGGTGATATATCTCTCGCACCATCGATGGTCCAATTGTTGAAAACAAGGATGACACACATCATCGCAAAGACGTTCGGGAGATGAGGATCGGCCGACGAACTGTTGTTTTGTTATCTTGTCATTCTTGACAACATGATTATACGAAAGATAATTTGTCTTCATATTTTTAAAGCTTTTTCATCATGAGGTCCTAAAATATCGAAAGTGATACCTTCATTAATTAATCATGATGCGTGACGTGACAGTATTAGGACTATTTTCATTTTCATTTGGATGTTTTGTCAAGTAATTGTCCAACAGAAGTTACTACAACTGAATACAGACAAACCCCAAGAACAAGGGGAAAGCGATTTTTTTTTCTTTTTTTGGTTATCATCATGGCGAAAGAAGTTATAAGTAATGCTTCTCGATACAGCAGTGCACTATTCCCTCAAGTGCTTAACATCAAGCATTGGTTTCTGCTTCGCCTTTTTGCAATTTCACTATAGCATTATGAAGGTGGTCCTATGTGGGGACAACCGGCCTTCCCGATTACTTGTAAGCTGTAAATCACCTTAATCAATAATTTATAATGAAGGTGGCTCTATCATAAAAATATACACGGTCTTGTGAGGTTCTGGTTGAAACTATGGACAAGAGATGACTCCGATAGTACTTTTTGCTGAAGGACTCAGCCCCGAAGCAAATTAATAGTACTATTGGAGTCACAGAGGGACCATAGTTTTAATCATATATTTGTAATGTATATACCTCATTTACAATTTTATATTGATTGATCATTGATTGGTTAAAAGATGTTGCTGTAAAAATCGAAGAATTCAAACTTACTCGCTGTAGCCATTTCTGTCGCCTTTTCATTTCCTGATTGCACAGTCAAAAAATAGGAATTTTTGCTATATAGTCGTAAATAGTACTTTTTGCAAAATAATGTGCTTATCTTGTAATCATGTGACACACTTTTAACAAATCAATGAACAAGAATATATGAATGACGTACATAAACGGGGATGACCCCCGTCCCCCCCCCCTCCCATTTATTTTTAAATCACTATAAAGCCATATACCCGTGGACCTGCGGTAACAAATGTTGTTCTGTTCTCGTGTCGTACTTGGAAACATGATTATGCGAAAGATAATTTGTCTTAATATAAATATCAAAAGTGATACCTTCATTAATTAATCATGATGCGTGACAGTAAAGGACTGGTATACTTTTCTTTATCATTTGGATGTTCAGATCCACAACCTAATAGTTGTCCATCAGAAGTTACTGTATAACTTGCTATAACCGAATACAGACAAACCCCCAAACAAGAGGAAAGCAATTTCTTGTTATCTTTAATCATCATCATGGCGGAAGAAGTTATAAGTAATGCTAGTCGATACAGCAGTGCACTATTCCTTTGCTTAACATCAAGCATTGGTTTCTGCTTGGCCTTTTTGCCAATTCTGCCACAAAACCCCAACTTTCCACCGTCTGCATTCACATCAAAGGATGTCATGCTTGGCAGTTTGACCGTTACCATGATCCTGTGCTCGTTGATCTCACTATGGATTCTCTTTCGTAGACGGGCGTACCACCGTGATCAAATTCTGTTTTGGCCGATGCAATGTTACCACTGCGCCAGGGCATTTGGAATCTCAAATCTTACTCCAGAAACGCTTAGTCCTGATACAGAGACATGTAATTCCCCTCGGCCAGCATCTATGCAAAGAGCTTCGAATTTGAATGACTTATGGGAAGGGTGTCTCAGGCTTGCAACATACAAACAAGCCATTCTTCACGAGGTACTCTCCAGAAGGATCTTGGGCACCCAGGAAGTTCTGGAGAATTGAACGCTGTATCTGGCGCATCAGCATTGGCCAATAACCCACTCAGGGTCATAAAGAGTATCCCGTTAAAACCAGATGCATTGGTCTTAGAAGAGGATGATCCTTGTGCGCTAGTATATCCTGTTTGCTTGCCATCAGGTTCATCATACCACAGACCTTTGAGAGATGGAGATGTAGATGTATCAACAGATGTGTTCTTATGTTCTGAAAGTGATGAGACTTCAAGAGATCAGATATCATGCGAGTCAAGGATCTTGGAGGACTCATATATAATTGTAGCAAGTGGACCCAATTCGACATCTGGGGAAAATCAATCACCCAATCTGCAATCGAGTCATAACAAGGAGCATCTCAACATCCAGGGGTTGGTGTACACGAAACCACATAAATCGCTGATAAACATATTTCAATTCTTTACTGCTTTAACCGTGCTTGGTATATTGGTTGACACTATCCACTCTGTAAGATGCATTTTGAGAGACGACCAAAGCACAAGCTCAAATTCATTCCATGTCTTTGAGAATATTTTATATTTGATCACAAATCTCATAGCTCTGCTTTTTTTCAGAACATTCTATGGCGCTGTTTTCGTTGACAAAACCTCTTTATCCTATACCTTGGCATTCTTCTTTGGAATGTTTTTCTTTGTGTCAATGAAGGTAATTGCTCACCCCATTAGCGAATTTGGGCATAACCAAACAAAAACTCATTCCTGTATGCCTCATGGTGATTCTTTCTGGCGGACTCTTGCTGACCCCTTTTACGAAGAATGTGCCATCACTGGAGCTGCAATATGCCTTCAGATGTGGACTTCTATCCTCCCGTTATCAACCCTTAAAGTTAGGGACCAGACAGCAGAGTATGAGGAAATCAAAGAGACAAATACGTGGTCAGATGGTTGCAAGAAGCCTGGCAGAAGTCTTGCTATACGATGCACCCTTGTATTTTCATTTGCAGCTTCAGTTGCCTACTTCGCTGCCAGTAGAGTCCTACTCTTTGGAAAGCAAGCTGGTTCCTTGCAGTACAAGCATGCATATTTGAGCGATGTCTGCAGGTTAGTGTTCTTCGCACCACCCCTCATCCTGTGCGTCTGGCACCTCTTTGTTACCCGTAGTATTCCTCGATTCAGAGCCACGACCAATATCCCAAACATTCGCAACCTCATAGGCGTCCATGATGTCATGCTCTTGTTTAGTGGAAGTGGGGTTTTCACCCTCCATATCTTTAGGATCATCTCTGCAGCCATAGGGCTGTCTCAGGAGGAGCCGGTTGCACACCATGACTTTGTTACATCCGACGAAGACATCTTGTTATGGGTTACATTCATCGTCTCTTGCTACGACATCATGAGGGTGGTTCTGACAACCCTTGTTCTTCTTGTAGCACAGCGTCAGCAGATGCAGGGAGCCCGAGAAAGGAAGTGGGCAAGGATATGCCTGATGTATCTGGTTGCTGCGAACATCACGCAATGGCTTGAGGAGAGTACCAAGAGGCCTTCGTGGCTTGTGCTTTCATCAGGGTTTGGAGACGTTAAAGGGAATGTTATTGGAATGTTGCTCAACCCTTTCATTACGATTTATAGTCTACATTCTGCAACAGTTGGGTACGAAATCTTCAAGTCAATTTAAAACTGAAATATATGCCGTCATTTTCATGACAAAAGACATATGAGAATATGAAAGTTGTTTTGAATGACTTAAAAGGTGATAAATCCATGGATTTTTGTGATACAGATCAGAAGCATTTTTGTTTTAACTATTAAAAAAAATGCAATGACATATACGTGTAGTTTGAAATCTTGGAAACGTACGGCCTGAATTCACAAAGGTGGTTTGTCGACAAACCTAGTTTTATGTGCGTCATATGACGCGTTTCAGACCAAGGTTTGCCTGAACCTTGGTCTGAAATGCATCGAAATGCGTCATATGACGCACATAAACCTAGGTTTGTCGACAAACCTCCTTCGTGTATGGAGAAAATGCTTCTTTATACATTTGACAGAAATGATACAGAGCAACTTTAAAAACTTCCATATCCACCTTTTCGTAACTTGTGTGCAAACAGTACCAAGGAGAAAGTCTGGAGTTTTAGCCCCAGTTATACATACATGTATTAAGTTTAATAAATATCAAATTAATGCTAGAAGAATAAGGCGAGAGACTCATTAAATTTTCATGCAAAAGATAATTTTTATTAAGAGAAAAATGACTGTAATTTATGGTTATTTCAGTGAGATCTTCTAGGAAATAACATGAGATGCATTTTCTTTAATCAAAGAGACAAAAGTTGTATCATTTAACAAAGAAACATACCCTGTAGCAACAAACATGTTTGAACATGTACATATATCTTTTTGAAAACAAAAAATAGATATGGCCACTAATTTGTTGCTTTCCAGCAGAGTTAATGTCCCTGGTTAATGCTTAAAATACAAATGTATTATAAAAGGTTTCAAAACATCATGTTGTGCTTACTTGGTGAATTCTTTATTATGAACACACCCCTTCACTATAGAAACGTTTTTCCAGTGCTTACCTATAAAAAATTCAGGGCAAATCAAAATAACATTCATCAGCAATTAAAAGAGAGATATAGCCTAATTCGTCCACTCAGCATTGTACTTGGGTCAAAATAGTAATGCACATATTTATACTCATTGGTAAATGGCAGGTTGAATCAAATATCGGTAGAGAGTTAAAAAAAACAGTATAGTCTGAGGATAATAACTTAATTACATACAAAACTTATTAGTCACATAGTTGAACAGGCCTGAATTCACTCCGACTAAAGGTACAGAATAACAATACAAAATAAGCAGTTAACTATCTTTTTATAAAACTGTTATTATCCTGAGATGGTAAGAATTTAAAAAGTTGCATTCATAGCTTGTCGTTTTGTTTTTTGTTTAAAAATTACAGATGTTTAAAATGAATTGTCTACTGCGATTTAGAAGGGTGTTAACTTCTATACATTCACACAAAGATAGACTTTCTCACCCTCATTCGACAATATAGTGTGTACTCTGTAAAAACATGTTAAGGTGATAATGTATATTTCTGTAACACTGAAGAACACCATGTGGTTTGATGAATTGTTTTCTTTCATAAACTGGTATTACATGTAACTCAGCTATGGAAACAAACAATCTTGAAATGATACCTACATTGTATTTCAGTTGTTCAGTTAAGACATGGCATGGACAGTGACCTAATTAGAATGAAAATGAGTTTTGTTAACCCCTTCCAGAATAATGATTTCAACAAGAAATACTAGATTTTATTCACACAAATCTTATGTGAAATACAACAAGTACGTTTTGAAAAAGTTTTGTACAGATTCAATTGTTGTACATATTAAAGGAAGATTTCATTACACAGACACAGGTTTAAAACAAAGAGTAAATAATTTTTTTAAAATAATTTTAAAAAAATCAGATTGGAAGACATTAGCATTCATCAACATAGGGCTCATCCCTTTTAAAACAGTGAAGCTTGAATTCAGTCAGATCATTCAAACTTAACTATGGTCTTTATCACTAACTGACAATGGGCTGTCAAAACTAGGCAACAGAGCACAGGTAAACATAAAGATCTGTTGTTTGTTTTTGAAAAATTCAGAGAACACAGATTTGAATTCAGGCCTCGGTATAAAAACATTATGTCCAAAACTTTTTGGCCATTGGTCTGAGCTTTAATTCTGTTCTTCACAAATTAACAGAAAAGAACATATTTTACAGATCTTGGTCATTTTCCATTACTTGGCAGATTACAAAAATGTCAAAATGAAAATCGATCACTAGTACAGCCAGCAAGCATGCAATCTAATTAGCGTTTTAAAATGCTGGTTAACAAGAAGGAATGTTTTAAAGTCAGATGAGAATGCAATAAAAATAGTGACTTTCTCTTGTTTAAAAATCTATAACATACACATACTTGAAAGAAAGGGGAATGTCTGTACAGAAGACTTATTAGAGAAAGAATTTGTAATAGGCACTTTCAATGGATATAAAAACACCACTTTGATACAAGTAGATACAAGTTGCTGAACACATTATAATTTTAAAATCTTTTCTTCGCAAATAATATATTGAATCAATTCCCTAATCCATTTTCATTTTCAACATTTGACTAGTTCGAAGAGACCTACATTTTCAGCTTTCCTTTTCTCAGCTTCCTGTTATTATCTGTAATTTCTTTCTAATTGTAGTCCAATTTGTAGAAATCTTTGGGATTTGTTTTCTTTCTCTCTCTGTCTTTTCTTTTTACACCATGATTTTTAACAAAGTAACCAACTCTCCTTTTTCAGGAACTCAATTCCTGTAAAATCACAAACACAAGGGGAATCACCTATTTGCATGAACCTTTTCATTTTAACGGTTGATTCCAAGATTAATATATACAGCACATGACATCCAATTCCTAGAAATGTACAAAAATAGTTCACATATCCTTACATATAATTTCAGACAGGTTTCAGGGCTCCATACCAACACATTAATACGCTTTGAATACATGCAAAATAATTAAATATTTACATTCATACTCTGATTTATCACACCTAACATTTCAAATCAATGATTCAATTATCACACAACTTGTTTAATTTATTCAATGATTTTGGAAAAAATTTAATATTTGGAATTTCTTTGCAGAATTTCCTGCTATTTTATATTTATGTACAATGTAACTGTAGACAGTTTGTGTTCTATCATTTCAAATTGATGATTCAATTACCACATAACTTTTAATATTTATTCTATGAATTGGGAAGAAAATTAATATTTGCATAATTTCTTTGCATAATTTCCTGCTATTTTATAATACTGTAGAATGTAACTGTAGACTTTGTGGCCCGAATTCACAAAGGAGGTTTGTCGACAAACCTTGGTTTTCGTACGTCATATGACGCGTTTTACGCATTTTTTACAAACCTGGTTTGTAAAGAACAAAAGGAGGTTTGGCGAAACAAAAGGAGGTTTGAGCTCAAACCTTGGTCTGAGCTCAAACCTTGCTTTGTGAATTCGGGCCAACGTGTTGCATTTCATCTGCTCCACCTATTGAAGGTTATTAAAACTTTCAATGGAAATGCTTTTTCTTTTATGGTAATTTAATCAATATTCACAATACGGTATTCTCTTTAACCCCCAAAGTATTCAGGTGAGGAATACATTCAGTTATCCATGAGTTTAAGCCTTTCTGTTCATTAATTATCAAAGAAATTATAAAAGATTATACGTCTACTAACATCTATCAAAATAAAAACATTAGGCATGTACGGTTTTCATCTGTTTGTGAGGGCAAGAAAATAGCAATACACAGCAATTAGGTAATCAGAAACATAAGTCAGACTACTTTGCCTGATGGTCATATGATTTAAAGACAAAATATTAGAGTTAGCTAACAAATTAATGGGAGAAGAAAAAATTAGAAAATATAGGGATTGTATTTGTTTTGCAGCATTTCAGTATGTCATGAAAGAGAAGTTATAGAGTTTCAAAAATGAGGTCATTTTTTTGTTGTCACATACAATACTGGGTATGATGAAGAAATGGATGTAATTGTCACTACAGTAAATTATCATTATTTGGTCTTGTCCAAGCTTTTGTAATACCATCAAAAAATGATGTAGTTGGTAAAAATGATCTGGGAGAATGTACCTAGGACATTCCCCATACATCTACTGACTGAACTGGAATGAAGAAAACCCAAAATGACTTTTGACATGCATTGGTCAAATTGTATCCGTAAAGAATTAAAGAGCAACTGCAATTTGCTTCCTAAGATAAATGGGAGTTTATTTTTTGTCGCTTCCACATTTCCTCTTTCCATCCTCACTTTTTCTCTTCGCAGCATCTTTGGTCCTCGTTTGAGCGACGGAGCCCTGAACAAATTGCCTGTCTGAAAGTCCCAGAATATATACAGAGTTCTTTTCAAAATTACAAAAGGCAAGCATGATGACTATTATACAGGTGTGGTGAGATTTCTTGGGTCTTTGATATGTCCCTTGAGATACTTCATCATACTGAATGTCCGAATCCTCCTCTGACCTGTATGTGGAGGGGGAGGGGGCAGAAGGAAAACAAAAAATATGAAATGTATTTAGACCAAAATTACGGTAACAGTAATCTATGCAATGTACAAATAAGTTTTAAAATGTGCTTATTGTTATACATGTAGATCCTATATCCAAGGAATCAATGAATAAAATAATATAAAATAAACGATACCAACAATAATAATAACAACAATAACAGTACTACTACTACAGTCAAACCTGTCTATAGCGACCACCCAAGGGAGACAAGAAAAGTGGTCTTTATAGGCAGGTGGTTATTATGTACAGGTTCCTTTAGTACAGGTTTCAATGAGAAACCATGGGGAAAACTTGTGGTCTTTGTAGACGGGTGGTCACTAAAGCAGGTTTGACTGTGCTATTACTACTACTACTACTACTAATAATAATAATAGTAATGAGGATAATGACGATGAAACTGGTAACAATGTGTCAATGATGTCCTTTAAAAGGAAAAAGTAGTTGCCCTTGAAAATTGTTTTGTATATGTGTGAGATAGAAATAACATGGATAGCTTGTCACTTCTGGGTCAGAGCCAATAATAATGACATTGGATATAATGAAGATGTTTTGAAGCAGAATAAATTCATACAGTAAAATATCACAAGGAAGTGATTTTTTTTTATGTATACATGTATCATTTATAAATACACTATGT
The DNA here is from genome assembly GCA_035222895.1 of Strongylocentrotus droebachiensis. Classification (NCBI taxonomy): domain Eukaryota; kingdom Metazoa; phylum Echinodermata; class Echinoidea; order Camarodonta; family Strongylocentrotidae; genus Strongylocentrotus; species Strongylocentrotus droebachiensis. The sequence continues at coordinate 807,240 of JAVYIG010000162.1, read as the reverse complement.
CATATTTTCTTCATAAATTTCTACTTTCTAGAAGAATGTAAAATATGAGTTTTAAATCTAATTATATGATTCTATTATCTAATAAAGCACTGGGTACTCAAATGTGATGTATAATGTGTTTTCTTTTGTTGTGCCTGATTGGCATGTCCTTTCCCACAGCTTGGATTGCACGTAAGAACATTTCTGTATAGCAATATTCTGAAGAATTTCTATGTCAAAGTATATGATATATTGTGTATGTAAACTTATTTTGATTCTTTGTACGTTTGTAAAAAGTGAGCAAAACAAATTTCCAATACTGGACAATAAATTGAAATTGAATGAATATTACTCACCAAATACTCTGAGTAGTTCATCATCACATATGTGGTACTGCTTATTTTTTGGATCCTGTATGTGTAACAGAAAGATAATAATAATAATAATATCAATAATGATGATAATGAAAATATTTATGAAGCTTATCCATCTCTAGCGATGCTTAGGGCACCAAACAAAATAATTTCAATTAAAAAGCTCCAAAGTAAATCAATACAAAATATATGAAGCCAACAAACTAAAAGTTAAACTCTACTGAATTATATGTTTAGATCATTTCACAGTCAAGTTATCAACAAAGCAATAACACAAAATTAATTGTCCTACCCAAATTAGACTACAATACATATGAATGGATAAGGCAGTGGGAAGTATTTATGAAAAGTTCAAATGGCTATGAGAGTGAAACTACACCAAATGAAACAGAAATGTATAAATTAAGGATATAATTATGACACATGTATGATTGATAGCTATTAACTTGATGTTCAAATCGTGATAAGTAATAATTAATGAATGATAGCAGTTTTACAACACCCATGTAAGGAAGTAAGATATAGATTTTAAAAATATCAAATTTATAAAAGAACAAAATTTGTTTGGATGGATTTACTATGCTTTAACCAATGGGCTGACAATCTACTGTTGATTAAGTGTTACTTTTATGTCAAAACATTTATCTTCTTAAATACATAGTCTTTTGAACTGTGGAACATTTAGTCAGATCAATTTTATCAAAATTGTTTTCTTCAACAAATAGAACCAATATTTTGCGGATTTCAGAACTTTATAATAAAAACACTTACCATAAGATTCCTCTCTTTGACAATTGCCCACATTCTCTTTACCACTTCATGTCTTGACATCTGAAGAAAATAAAATACATTCAATTGTTGATGAAATAATGAATATTGAACATGTCGAGCATAAGTACCTACTGTAATAGATACCAGTGATTTTTTTTCATGCCCATATTGCATTTCTAATCAACTAAAGGAATTCTTATCTTTCTCAAGTCATAGCTAATTCATCCATTTTCATTAAATTTGACTGATTGATTGATTAAAATGACCTTTAAACCAATGTTTGCAATGTATCATGTTCTTTTACCCTTCCATTGTCTTTTAGAACTTCTTAATGAGGCCTTAATTGTACCAGCCACCCAGAAAATAATTTGGGTTAAACTAAAATGTATGAATTCAACCTCAAAAAACTTTACCAGACATTCTAAGGGCAAACAGATAAGGAGTATGAAGAAAATTAAATAACATAAAACCAAGTTAAAACCAAGTTAGACTTTGGTTCCATGCGGGCCTTAGTCTATGCAAGTGGGTATGGATGCATCAAGTAGTCCACTAGGCACTAACCAATCACTTTTGTGTTAATTGAGAGATTTTAAGCTTGCACTTCAAGATACAGTTGAGTTATGGTCATGCGATTGCATTGTGAAAGAAACGTTGTGGAATCGATCAGAAAGGTTGATCATCTAGCATATTTAAGTATTTGGTGTGTACTGCAAGGTTCTGGAATCATCAAAATGATAAGGAATTTGGCCCAGTCTTGGTAAAGTTACAAGTACTGTACACAGAAAGGTGTATATGGGACTACACAAACATGTGGCATAAAAATCTGTCCTGATTTTTATGTTACATGCCTTATTTAGGATATTAAGGCATTTGTAAAGCCATGCTTAACAGGGAACATTATTTATCTGATGTTCTTCCACACTTGCATAATACAATGATAACGCTCTCAAATTATTTTTCACCTCTTCCCACAACTCAACCTTCTCTTTAAACTGTTTTTTTTTTACAAAAGTAACATTTTATGTTGATATTTTGAATATGGTATAGTGACATGAAACCCCTAGCAAAATATTGTTGGCGATTGGAACACTGTAAAGCAACATTCATTGGATTGGGCTGGAGATCAAAATATCTTCAGTGGGTGGCTGGATATCTTTTTCTTAACAAGAGCAAATGTCACCCAAGCAAATAATGTTATTTTCCCGGCTTTAACGAGCTTCCAGGTACCATAAAAGAAGGGGGGAAAAAAAAGAAAAAAAAGATCAACTTACTCTTTCTGCTCCTATAATATTGGCAAGTTCCGGTGACAAGATCATATCCGCTACATAACCTGAGAAAGAGATTGAATCTTATCAGAAACATTTGCTATTCCACAATGACACATGTTGAGATATAAGCAAACAAAAGTCACTTACACACACTAATTGATTCTTTTAAATCCATCAACAAATCAAATATCTACTACTCCACTGGCAGGCAATCAATAGATTTTTAACATGAAAGAACTGTGCAGATAAATAAACAAGTAACCTTCCATCTCTCTTAATTTTATTATTATCATTATTTTGACTGGGGGTGTTAGGATTTTTGTTATTTGAGGGGGGAGCTATGAAACTATTTCAGCTTTTAGTAGTATCATTTATAAAGATATCATTGAAGCTCAATTCAGATGTGATTACTGATTGGATATTCGTCTACGTTTTCCTTAATATCTGATGACCACAAATGTTTACTTCAATTTAATAACTACAAAATGAACTCTATTGAAACAATATATTCTTATAACTGAATATTGTCATGAAGAGAAATTCAAAATCAAAAAATAATTATTTATTCAAATCTATACTTTAATGTACCTGTCTTGCCCTTATCTTTGGAGGCCCCGTTGGCTTTCTTGGAGGTTGATTTACTCTTGACTGCAGCTGCTTTCCTCGTGGGATTTCTTGTTCTCCTGCTCTCCTCCTGGTGTAGTTTCCATGCCAACTCTTCATCGTTTATTGTCTGTCACACAAAACATCCAATGAAATCATATGTAAACACTACGGATGCATAATAATACATTCGTCTGTCACAAAAAGAAAACAATAAAATTAGATGTGAATACTACTGCTGCATAATAACACATTTTTAGTGACACAAAACAAACAATGAATTTGAATTTTGAACACGAATGCTGCACAATAACATAACATCTGTCACACAAAACACACAACGATATTAAAGGTGAACACAAAAACATATTATGAAAAGGAAATGAGTCAAAAATTCAAAGTTATGCCCTGTTGTTGGTGTGAAAACTGAATTAAATCTAAGTATGAGTGTCATATGTTTGAAAAAGAAAAATGCAAGAAATTTTGTGACTAATTTTTAGTACTCTTCCCAGGGGAGAAGTGGTCTATAAACTACAAGTCATTATATCATTACTTAACTTCCAATTTGATTTTCTCCAAATCAACTGGGTTTAATTTTAGAAGCTTCATGGGAAATCTATTTTTCTGCTCCAACGCCGGCCAACTTTATATGAAGATTTGAATCCCCTTTAACAGATTCAGACTCAACTCAACACAACAACTTACCAGTTCGTCATCTGAATCCTCTACATTAGCTTGGCTCTTGGGTGCCTCCCTCTTCTGTAAATGTTATAAAAATAACATTAAATCATCATCATAAACCATTAAACATCATAAACCATTAAACATCATAAACTACTAAAAGGACTGAATTATATACTACAGCCATGAGCAGCCCCTCTAAAATGACTCTCCATTACATCCTAATGATATCAACAAGTGTGTTTGCTTACATTTTGATAGATTTGATGGTACTAAGCATCTTTTACAAACTTTTAATAATTGCAATCAGATTAAGACTTCAGTTATGACATGGTGAACCGCCGCAAAAATAAGTTATGTATATGTAGTGGCAAACACGCGCGACAATGATCATATGTGTATTCACTGAGCTCTGTGTTTTAAGATAAAGCAATGTGATACGTGTTACACTTTTAAATTGTAAATCAGCAATTAAAAAAGAAATGGCATTATTTTGTTTGCATATGCAATATGAAGAAGTATTTGGTTATAACAGGTTTTACATACATTGTACTTGATTTTTTGTTGATTTTTTTGTTGATTTTTTTTGTTGTTGATTTTGTTGATTTTTTTTTTTTTTTGGGGGGGGGGGGGGTTATACAGGTAAACACAGATCAGGATAAAAATAGATTTTGACTCATGTTAGGTTTGAAACAACCTTTTTAAAATGCGCCTACATATATTCATTAATGACATACCTTAGCAGTTTTTGTTTCTTTCTTGCGAGATGTCTTCTCCTTCTTTTCCTTTGGTTTGGCAGCTGGTTTGGAGCTTTCTTTCTTCTTCTTTTTCTTCCTCTTAACAGGTGGGCTTCCATCTCTTAGCTGCTCATCATATCAATACCAGAGAGAGAGAGAAAGGGGGAGGGAAGGGGGAAGAAATCATAAACACTTGTCCAATGGCCCCCAAACAATTCAGAGACTTACAATTATTTTCCTTTAATTTGTTAAGCAGAAAAAAAACTTTTACACTATAAGAATTCTTTCTTTATCGACAATCATGCCATGTATTTATATTTCAAATGGGCAAAATGAATATTGTGTAAAATATTTTTTTCTGCTAATGTTTGAGGACTGTAGTATAAATCCAATCCTACATCACTAAACAGAAAGCAAAGCATGAGGATGTAATACAAGATGAGAGGATGTCTCAGAATGATAATAAGAGTAATTTAAAACACCCAACTTCCTTCAAATTTCCTGGAGCAAAAACAATCTACTCTACCAGAAACTTAATACGAAGTTAGTAATGACATAAAACGTTCACTAACTGTCAAAAGCCTTTACAGAGCGTGCACATATCTTTTGCGTGAAAGACTTGCAAATCTAGACCACTCAAAGATTCAACCAACATTCTAGCACATGAAAATTTCATTTTGTTAAAACAGAATTCAAAACTTTGTTTTCACTCTAATTCATTGGCTCAGCTAGTCTCTTCAAATGGTAAATTTTTGTTTAGATTGCCTAACTTTTGGAACAATGTGTACCACGCTTTGTAACTGAAAGAAAAGGATACGTGAGATGTCATTTGGAAAGAATTGTATCGGATTTGAACTTGTCAATTCCTAGAAGAGACTAACAAAATCCAGAGAAGAGTTTTCTTACCTCGTCTGAAGAGGAATCGGAGCGATGAGCATCACCTTTCTGACTGACATGCTCTGCACTGGTTTGAGCGACCTCCTTGGTCTCTTCCTTCTCCTTAGCAGCTGCTGCAGCGGATTGACTCTCAGCGATGAGAGCCATCAAAATCTGATCAATCTCTTTCTTCCTGAAATAGACAAAAGGACTCTTTGGAAGTCTTAAGTCCTGTCTGTACTAGTTTGGCCGGGGGGGGGGGGGGGGGGGGGGATTTGACCTCCCTGCATGGTCACTGACAGGTGGTTATAAAATAAATAAATAAATAATATGGATTTTCATATAGCGCCGGTATCCGCCAAGTTTTGACGCTCATGGCGCTTTACACATATTACCCTGGTTATAGCCGAGCTACCAAAGTAACTCGCGCTCAAGCGTACCTGGGTGAAGAGTTATCTCATCAAATCAGCTCTCAATCAACTTAAGAGGGGATCATGGGGACCAACGGTCACCCATTAGGCATTGACAGCTTGTAGAGGGCGCAAGTAACTATAAGTAGTGCAGTGGGGGTTAAACTAACTTATTTTTATATGATAGGTAGTGAAAATGGTAAACTCTTGATCAATGTACCACCTACAGACTTTCAAACTCTCTCTTCATGTATTTAGCACAGTCATTAGTCATGGAATTGCATTCAATCACTTTGTGTATGTAGCTCTCAACTCTCAGTGATAGGAGCCTTTAAAATCTGATCCATTTTCTTTCTTCGTAAAATAGACATTAATAACTTTCTAAAACTGTCAAGATGGCTAATTTGACAAGTGATGACAATCCAAAATCTTAACAAATGTATCTCCCATGTATTTTCCTGCTATCTTACATAGATAGTGGGATGTCAAATATAGATAGAATATGATTAAATTTGATAATTGTTCATTGCAATTACATACTCCCAAGTTCTCCACATTTACCCCCAAGGAAGTATAAAGCCTTCCGATGGAAAGAAACTTTTTCCCATCACTTAAATATTTTCATTAAACTCATTTATATATGTACAGGGTAACTGGAAATAAGTTGCACCCCTGCATAGCTTTAAGTGTAGTATTGTCTCCTATAAGTTGTGTGTGTTGTAGCCAAGAATGGTCTGGGACTCTGGGGTAGATCATACATGAGGGGAAAAATTTACTTTCAAATTTCTTTCTCCACTTCAATAGGAACCCAAATCTGTTGGAATAGTAGTTGAAGAGTCACTGACTTGAGTAAACTTGCAAATGTAGGTGATTTGAAACCTGCTTCCACTGATTGTGGTGTTCATTTTAAAGTAGTATAACAGCTAATTTGGGACACAGTCTCATGTGTGCATGAAACCATATCAAAAAGATAAAATTATAACTACTGAAGTGTTTAACACTTAACTTAGTGGAATACCTATTTCTTTGTTTGCAAATCATATATTCTAATCTAGAGCATAACTGTACTAACCTATCAGCAAGGTCAACTGTGAAAATACCCTGGAGTTTGAGTCTCACTTTCTTGGATGACAACGCCGACAAATCAGCTCCTTGAAGTATGGCTGCACAAAGGATAAAATAAACATGATATGGTGTGAATTTTGTGATAATTAGAGAACACTAAGAAAATATAAATTGAAATGCAAAAGGGAAATACAGTAAATATTAGCAGTCAGCCATCACAGCTTGTAGTGGCGTACATGTAGCTACAGGAGGGTGGAGGGGGGGGGGGGGGTGAGAGCGAGGGAAAAGAACAAGATGAAGGAAAACAAAAAAGAATTTGCGATAATATTGTAGTATTAATGACTGCTTTGAGAGAAATAGTTGTTTTATTACGCTCAAGGGAAGGTTAGAATTGTGCTATTCCCCGAGGCTTGCCGAGGGGAATAGCCCAATTGTAACCTTCCCGAGAGCGTATGAAAACAACTATTTCTCGAATATTAAAGCAGTCATTAATACTTTTATATGCCGAAAAAAAATAGACTAAAAAATAAAAAATAAAAAATATTTTTCAATTTTGTCGAAGACGGGATTCGAACTCTTGCGTACAACAAGAGGTGTATGGAAAACCAACGCTTAGACCACTAGGCTATCGCGCGTCGTTAACGTGCTTGGCAGCTTTCTCTAATATATACATTAAAATGGATTGAAAACGGCTCTGCGTGAGGGATGCTCCGCAAAAGCTCCATGAAACGGGCCCTTCTTTTACTTTTGCAATGCATATTGGCACGAACTTAGATCAAGATCTATCGGCAGATGTTGTTTTTTTGTTTTTGAGAGTTTATTTTCGTCTTCATGTCAACAATGCAAGATAAAATTGTCGGTAAGATCGATCGAGATTCAATTGTATTGAAATTATCGACCAATCCTTCGCACACATTACGGTATCCTCCATCGCTCAAACCATTTTTTAACATGTAAACCTATGGGGTAACCATGGAGTAACCATGGTTATTAAAAATAGTGAAATGTTTTATGCATGGTTACCGAGAATTTTACAGGAACAGTTGAAGTTTATGAATGCAATTCGACCAATCAGATGGCTGGATTTCTTAAGTGAGGTATATAAAAGGAGATAATGAAGTTTGCTAAAAATTGCTCTTCAAAGATTAAACTATTATCTGTAGAAACCTCTTACAAGAGGTTATGATAAAGGAAAATCACAATTTGATTTCATATAGAGTAATAGTGTTCCTTGTAGGTATTTATATCACTGTTACAGTCACTGTGGCTATATAATCTTGATATATTTACCATATTCATATTGTTTTGACAAGGTAAAACATCAGTATTAATAATTATGAAAGAAAAGACATTTGATTATTCTTTTTCTTTCATGGAGAAAAGAGTGAAAGATGGAAGACATACAGGAAAAGAAAGCAAATGTGTATGTGTGTCTGTTTCACTTGAAAATGCAACTTTTTCCAACTCTACACAAGTATTAGACAGCAATAACCATCTGATTTGGGTCATTTCTTTAATAAAACTGACATTTGTTGTCATTCCCCAATACAGATGGCAACCCAGAGATCTCGTACCGTGGGGGTAAATTAGAGCCACAGCGTAACAGCTTTTCGTTACCGACATTTCTCCCCCGATTTTCTTTATTTAGATCTAATTTCCTGATTTCTAAATCAGATGTAAATTAGGTCGGTCTATATATCTCCTAATTACAGTTTTCAAAATTTGCTAACCTATTATAGAATGTGAAATTTTCGGACTTACTTATATGAATTATCCAATTTGTTCCTCAGAACCGCGAAGCACTTACGTTCATGCATTCGAAATATTACCCGGCGGCCGATATATTTCCGGGTCCACCTACCAAAACATAGCCAATGGCCAATCAGAGCACTCGTTTCGTGGGAGTTCGTTGGTCAAGCCGGGCCGACTCGTATGTAGCTACGGTAGCTATTGGACGTTCGAAAAGAAAAAATTAATATTCATCAACTAAAACCAAGACGGATAATGTTGACGACGAGACTTTCTCGGATTAATCATTAATTTAGGATCTAAATGAGCAAGCTATCGTAAGTCAAATAAGCTATATATATGTTATTTTTAATTAGACTCTAATTATTGTCATATTGCAGCATGTGTGAGGATGTAAAGAGTGAAAATCTCGTAGCATATCTCATTCATCGCGGTCCTGCCGAACCGAACCATTGGTTCCGTACAGTCCCGATAGGACAATCTTCAGTCTCTATAATCGGAGGTCTAGTGGAGCCAGACGTAGTCTCAGTGGAACAACCGACGATTAGAGAGACTGAAGTTTTCGGTCTACACAAGTATATACCTCCCGGCCTGGTCAATCGGGCCCCCTCAAATTTTGACCATCTACTATACTGTACAGCATTTTTCAACCAGGGTGCTACAATACATCACTATGACTATGAGTATGAATGCACACTAGAGATTTTTTTATTTTTTTTAGATTTCATGAAAACCAAAGATTGGAAGCAGCAAGAGCATGTAATTCTATGGGGGAAATACAACTTTGAAGATAATATAGTTAGACTAGTCTTTCTTCCTCCCTCGCTTCCTTGCTCTGATGATAAATCACGTCTTTATTAGAGATCATGCACAAACAACCAGGCCCGTCAACCCAGTGGGTTAGACGGCAGGTTATAATCAACAATATTTACAATACTTAGTGCAGTACAAACTGTACAATAACAATACAAATACAATGAAATAATATATGTGCTAACAAGGAGCACCGGGATAGAGAGAAAGGGAAGACGACGGTAAAAAGGAGAAAAGGAGAGAAGTGGTATAGTAGTTAGTACAGAACAGGATAAAGAAGAAGATTGTGTAACATTATGAAGAAAAGATCCCCATTATAGTCATGAAACATCAATCAATAATAATCTCCATGCGACTCATGAACCCGAGTGGCCTGACTCTGAGGCAACAAGGTGCCAGAATATCCTTCTATTTAACAGCACGGTACCCAAATATATCATATCTTTTCTATCGAAATTACATTTTTGCCATGCTCATATTCATAATCATACCGCAACATTTTGGGCAAGGTGATTGTGAATGAGATGGCTGATAAGGCCAAGGCCCATTTTCTATCAATTATCAACATAATCATGATCATCAAGGCCAGGGATTATATAGAGTTTACTTTCATTCATGCATCGCTTTCAAGCAGTCACGCTTTTTAAGTTCTTTCGTCTCTTTTCTTCATTTTGTTAGGCTTCTCGCAATTTCTCTGACGCGAAAGGATTCATTTCTGCACTCCCAGACAGCAAGCGACCATCGGGCGGGCGTAAGGCCAGCCGCTCCCGCGCCGGGGTGCAGAACTACGAGCAATGCCACTGCGGCTGCACTGCTCTTCAAAGTTCAACTTAGCTTCACAACAAAAACAATGTCGGTGATCTCGGTAGATCAGTGGGAATTTAAAGATAGAATGGGAAAACTCACTCGAAATTTCTCGCCTAAGGTCGTCCTCAGTTGGAGGAGCCATTTTCAAGAGTTTCTGGATATCCTTACTACGAAATTTAGTGAGAAATTTAATGAGAAATCTAAAAGATATTTTTACAAATCGCAGGAGTTTGTCCGCCTTTCTGTACTGATTGAAAACAAAGTTGAGGGCGCCCTATGTCTGGCAGGTGATTGATTGGGAGGTGCAGTTCCCGAGTTCCCGATGCCCAAGGCCACCATGGGACCAGTGGCGTAGTTACAGTGAATGGGGGGGGGGGGGGGGGGGGGGGGGGCACTTCCCCTTAATCAAATGGCCAAAAAGAAGGTGAGAGCGAGGGGGAGATGAAGAAAAAGAGAAAAGAACGTGAGATATAAGGAGCAACTGTATGCTAATGATGCGAATTCACCTCTGGCAACAGATTATGATAAAGAAAAATCACGATTTGATTTCTAAACCTGTAAACAGAAAATGACATTTAAGTTTTTTTGATCGTAAATATCCCTGCTACAGTCACTGTGGCTACCATATTTATACCAAGGTAAAAACATGATCAGTATTGCTAATTGTCGAAGAAAAGACACTCGATTATTACAATAGAATAGTACAATAGGCATACAGATGAAAAGATTATCTCCATCGTGCCAATCTGCAAAAAAAATACTTGCTGTCGTAAGTTTTTTTGATCCTCTATAATTTAATTGATTATTGTATAATGGATATCAATATTCTCACTTAAGTCGTAAAAGACCACTCCATGGCAAATTTGAGATCCTTGATTGAATGAATTAGTTTTTATAACAAACTGAGTTGAGAAATGATAGTAGTTTCAAACTGTTTGCTATATATACGATCTCAAAATTGATAGCTAGAGCAATAATGATAGTGATGATGATAGTAATAATAACTTTTGGATTGATGAAGTAACAGCCTCAAAGCAGTGTTGTTGTTGTTTTGTTATTATCAAATGTATTTGATAGTCAAGTTGTTAATTAAACGAGCAGTGTTTTTGGTTTGCCTGTAGATAATTTTATAGCTGGGAACTTTAGCGTTGAGTATTGGGTGAATAACAAAAGTTTCAAGATTGAAATCACTGAGATTGTACAGCGTACGACACTTTCTAAATCAATATGTACGAAAACGAGCTCTATGTATGCTCTAGTTATGTTGGAGGGGGCGTTATTAAATATATATTCGATCATTGCATATACTATATTAAAAATTTAAAATATACCGCACAATTCCTGGAAAAGTATTTTTGAACAACAGGCTGAATATTATATGGTTGACAATATTCTCTCTCCCTCCATACTCGCCCCCTCCCCCCTTCTCTCTCCCTCCATATCGCCCCTCCCCCTTCTCTCTCCCTCCATATCGCCCCCATCCCCCTTCTCTCTCCCTCATATCGCCCCCCTTCTTTCTCCCTCCATATCGCCCCTCCCCCTTCTCTCTCCCTCCATATCGCCCCCTCCCCCTTCTCTCTCCCTCCATATCGCCCCTCCCCTTCTCTCTCCCTCCATATCGCCCCCTCCCCCTTCTCTCTCCCTCCATATCGCCCCCTCCCCCTTCTCTCTCCCTCCATATCGCCCCTCCCCCTTCTCTCTCCCTCTATATCGCCCCCTCCCCCTTCTCTCTCCCTCCATATCGCCCCCATCCCCCTTCTCTCTCCCTCTTCCTGGCAAATTTAGACCTAGTATAGATACTTTAACATTATTTTTGTTTAAAATATATTTGTTTTCAAAGCTTTTTTAAAACATTAAAAATCTGCTAATAATTAACGGCATATGATGTTTTCATACACATCAAAAATCCATCAGTTGCTATCATAAAATAGGGGCATATTAAATACAAAGTTAAAAACAAACACAATGCAACAAAAATGCAAATCAGAAGGGAAAATACTTACATAAAACAACCAAATAATGAAAAACAACATTAACAAACAAATTTTATACAAACATTCATTTCATTAAACCAGAAATTGATATAGATGGGGCGGAATTTTTCCAGGCATTTTTTTTAGCTGGGCAGCCCCGCGTACTGTACTGACGACGGGCATGTCGTATTTCTTTCTTCTCAGTACAATTCACAGCTGGTGAATTGTGAATTATACTAAGAAGAGATTAACCATTTGGTACAAAAGGTCATTTTTGTAATCATCCGTTTAATACATATTAAGTCTTTGTGAAGTGCCTCAATTTAGTCAGAGTGCAAAACTGCTTAACTGTATATATTAAGCGTTGCTAGGTAAGGCAAGCCATAATGTTAGTTCTACCTGGCAACAACTATAAATGTATGCAGTTCGGATTCTGTCTATTGAAATACTATTATTCAGATGAATGAAATAGTTTGCATCGAGGCACTTCACAATCTAGTTACTTTACGAAAATAGCCGTAGGTGGCGCTACTGATTTCTTACGAAACTCACAAATTTATTGCAGAAAAATGGCAGCCTCCTGTGTTCATCATGTGCAGATAGCTGTGAGAAATGGGTCCCGATATGTGCATAAATTGGTATCAAATGTTAATTTTCAGTTATTTGCTGAGAGGAAAGACGTCAATAGTACTGACTGGGTGCTCAAAAGTGGATCAGCTGTATTTGTGGTGAGCGAACATTGTGCTGAAATCCTGCCGATCCAGGCTTCGCAAGTTCCCCCGAACTCCCGGCAGGATGATTCCTCCGATAACCCGCTTACGTCACCTCCACCAGTGTCGGATGAGAGACATTCATTGTCGTCTGCTCCAGCCAATTTTCACAGCAATGTTTCCGAAATTCATCAACTAGGATATGTATCACCACCTATTTCAACTCACAATGTAGGCTTTAAATTACCACCTAATGTTCTAGGGAATATAGATTCGGTTTGCAATATTGCTTTTGAAGTGTGTGACGTTGCTGCAACAGTAGAACTTGCGCAGAAAGGTGGTGCTCAAGTTTTGCTTGAACCAACTGTGATCAAAGACTCGAGTGGATATGTGACTATAGCTGCAATCAAGTCATGTGTTGGGAATGTAGTGCATACGATTCTAAACACGGAGCACTATGAGGGTGTATTTTTACCAGGATTTAGTGAAATATCAAACTCAAAGCCGGATTTGTGCAATAATTCCATTTCATCACACATCATTTGTAACAGTTCTAAGAGATGTGTTAGCCAGTCAGACTCTGAGCTTACAAAGGAAATGGTGACACATTTCGATCATGTAACATTTGCCATTCCGACAGAAACTTCAAATGAAGTTCTAGATTGGTATGAAAGGTGTTTTGGGATGAGGAGATTTTGGTTGGATAGGTGAGAAGTGTTTCCAAATTTGCCAAAGTAATTCTAGCTGCTTAAACTACTTAAAGTAAACTTATCTTTGGTCGTATTAATTGCTGTACTATGATGCCAGTTGCCACTAGATTTTACAATAAAAAAATTAAAATTAATAGTTCAGCCACAATATGATTTCAAAAGATAGACTATAAATGATTTTTTCATCATTGTATTTATTTTTGTTTTAATATGTGAGTTAAATGTGTTGTTGGTATGGTTATATTATACATTTAATACATAAAGATTTTTGTAAAATTGTGGAATGAATTAGATATGAAATAGAATAACACAAGTTTAGCATTCTGGCAGGATTTGCCTTGTACTACTGTAACAAACAATTTTTTTTTAAATACGATAGAAGGTATTGAAGAAAATGCTGAGGTGCTTTCACTAAAGTTCAATGAGATCTTAAATTCAAATTCAGTTGATGAAATTTAGAATAACTAAGGGAGTAAACCAAGATTTAAAAAAATGGGTTCAAAGTTCATCATCAAGTGCGACCTCAAGGTCATGTAACTTAAATACTTGTTTCCTCTTATTTATGTCATGACGTGATAGTTAGTTTCAACTTTCAACATCTCAGAACTTGATTTATTTACAGTTTCATGATTATAGTGTGTACAATGAGTTGGTGACCTACACATAGACTAGATCATCTTATAGGAAAACTGAAAGGGGGAAGAAAATATGAAGTTTAAGAGTAGACTAAAGGCTTAAAGAGATCACTTGTTTCTAATATCTTGACTGCTTTGGTTTTTTCTTGTAATCTTCTGAAGGAATGAGGACAAATTAGAAGGATTTCTGGTACGAGGGAGCAGTGTTGGTCTACGCATGAAGGCTATGGAATACTGGAGATGTGCAGAGACTGGGTTGGTCTTTTCTGAGGAGCGTGGCAATGAGAGAAAGGGGCACAAGAAAGGAACCAACATGATGTTTGTTGTGGCAGAAGCATTACCAGATCAAGGTACATCTAGGGTTGACCCTGGTATAGAGCTACACCTTCCTTTCCCAACAGCTATTATGACAGGAGAGACTCAAGGGTTATTGAGTTTTTATCAGGTTTTAATATCCTCTCCCTGCAGGCATTTTTATTTCTTTAATACTGATATTGATAATTTATCGGAATAAGCTAGAGAGTTATTTGTTCAGGCTTTGTAAACTGTATTCTGATTACGGTAGATGTTTCCTATTTACGCATGGCACTCATGTCCTGGAATCGGTGGGGAAAAAAAGGAAAGTTAAAAGTTAAAACTTCAAATGAATTTAGTATTTCTATTAAATAACACCTCCTAACTTACTTTCCAATCTTTTTATAATTTCTCTGTGGAATTTTTGTTTAGAAGCAACTTTTCTCTTGTCTATCCCAGTCATATTTTGATTAACAATCAATTTATAAATGGTCCAAAATGCTATTGTAAAGAATAAAGTACAATGACTTTCACAATCTATTTTGAGCAGGTGTTGCATACTGAACGTCAATATCATACTTTGTATATATCTCGTAATATTTCTTTCAGATGTTTAATGAAGGGCTCAATTAGTTTGCATTCAATAAATGTGTGATTTATATCCCCCCTGGATCCGCCACTGTTACTCTCTTCACATAGAGAACTTTTGGTATGAGAGTAGTCATAAGATGTTTAACATAACTTATAGTGCATGTGTTTAATTGTCAAATTTCATACTTCAACCTTGTGCAGGACCGAATCAGGTGGAGAAATTCATTGAGCAGCACGGCGGACCTGGCATTCAACACATTGGTCTCTACACCCCTGACATAGAGTATACAGTGGGTCTGTTGAAGGAGCGAGGTTTGGACTTCATGGTGCCTCCAAGCACATACTACACCGAGGTGAGAATTCAGAATCAGATTGAACTATTCATTAAAGACCGTCAACACTACTGGGCCAGAAGGGATTAGACCACACAGCGAGGTCACTGACAGGTGGCTATCTCATTAACTCAGCCCTCAACTAACATAAGAAAAAGAGGATCATGGGGGACCAACAGGCACCGATTGGGGAAGTTTTCTATGTAGAGGGAGCAAGTAGCTACAAATAGGACAGTGGGGCTTCAAACATGCATTGGTTGATAGTAATAATAATATTCCGCTTTTATATAGCGCTTTATTACATCTAGATGTCATTGGATTCAATGCTTGCCTGCACACATTGTGTGCACAATCTCCACTCCCTGGGGAGTATTCCAGCCAGGCGTTACTTGACGCTCAAAACTGTTGTCCAGCAATGACGGTCGCATCCTACCGGGTACCCATTCAACACCTGGGTGGAGAGTAGCAAGTGCAGGTTAATAGCTTGCCAAAGGATATTAGTGCTGTGTCGGGATTCAAACCCTCGACCTTCGCATCTCCAGTAAAGCGCCTTAAACCACTCGGCCACGACACTCCATTTGATTTAATCGGATGCATATCTATTTATATGTTGATATTACAGAAGAAGAAAAAATCTATCAGACTCATCTCTAGATGAGTGTTCAGGCACAAGATTCTGGTTTATACTGGTACTATGTACTTATAAAATGCTAAAACTACTACCTGCTTCCTTGTAAACTTTGTGCAGGCAGTATGCTTTAGGTTGAGAAGGGGTGCAAGAGAACAACAATCTTCTCTTGTCATAATTCAACATACATGTAGATTGCAATGCATGAATGTTTTCAATCAATAATCTTTTGAATGAATGTAACTTACACTGTAGGTTGGTAAGCTGGATGAGATGAAGCTTGTTGGTAAGGACCCAGCTATCCTCAAGGAACTTGGTATCTTACTGGATGCAGAAGATTTCCAGGACAAGGTGGATGTAGATGAAAAGGACAGTCCTGATGGAACGGATCCCAATATCAGGTAATTACAGATGACTTTGATTTAATACTTGAAAGTTGTTTTTAAAGCCTGTCTGTACTAGTTTGGCCAGAGGGGATTAGACCTCCCTGCAAGGTCACTGGCAGGTGGTTATCTCATCAAATCAGCTCTCAATTAACATACGAAAAAGGGGATCATGGGGGACCAACAGGCACCAAGGCATTGTTTGCTACATAGAGGGCGCAAGTACCTATAAGTAGTGCAGTGGGGCTTTAAATCTGACATCAAGCTCTTTAGGCTATAGAATGATTTTATGTTGGGAGTTGATATGAGTCATTATCATCTCTTGAGAGCCATAAGTGTATTAATAGTAATAATAATAATAATAATAGGCATTTCTATAGCGCCGTCTATCTAGAAATTCTATTCCGAGGCGCATTTTATTATTACCCCGGCTTTAGCCTAGCTGATATTACAGCGCTCCAGTATTTCAAGTAATTAAATCCTGCCAGGTACCCATTTATATCGCCTGGACTGAGTGTGGCAAATGTTAATATAAATTCCTGTAATTCTAAAAGGGATTTGATTCTTGTTCTTCACTAACATCTATTGCCTTGAACTTCTCTCCTTTCTTGTCATCTTTTCTCTTTGCCATTTTCACAAATTATGATTTCTTTTCATTTCTATTTGGTCCTCAATTTTTCATTTAGTACAAAATGTCAAGTAATAATAATACATGTCAACATGTTGATAAATCTACCCCTAGGAGATACATGTACAATGAACTTAATATTGCAAATGCTGAGGTTAATGACTAATGGGGCGTTGCAAGAAGGTAACAATCAATTGCAATTCCCCCAAACCAAGCGTAAGTCTTGCGATTAATTGCAAATTTGCAATTGATCGTAACTCAACTTTATTGTAGTGCCCCTTAAGTAAGAGAGGGGGGGGGGGGGGGGGGGGGGGGAGGGAGGGAGGGAGAATAAAAGCCAGATCTAGTTAAGTTAACTTAATTGTTAAAACTTTAATCCTAACAAAATCTTAGAAAATTTAGGAGACTAGTGGGGAGTTGCAATCGATTGCAAATATCAGCTGCAAATTTGGAACTTGCAATCAATCGCATCTTTTTTGCAACGCCCCATAAGACATTTAATGAACCAAAATGAATATGCACAAACCTTAAAACACTGGAGAATAGAAAACTGTTAGACTGAAATAAGAAGGTATAAGAATGTGGAATAGAAATTGAATGGGATCAGTTTTGAAATGTAAACCAGTATTATAATCATAATCTGACATTCATAAACATCTCATCTGAACATCCCCTCAAGGTATCTCATGCAAGTGTTCACACGTCCCTTCTTTGATCGAGATACGTTCTTCCTGGAGGTGATCCAGAGGCATGGAGCTTCTGGGTTCGGAGCAGGCAACATAAAAGCCCTCTGGAGATCTGTTGAGGCATACATGGTGCAGAAAGAGAGTTTAGAAAGGGAGACCCATGGATCAAAAGAGGGCTTGAATTACTGAGCTTTAATACTTTTGTATCACAGTTTCAAGTCTTTCTGTAGGTTCCATGGAATTTCTCATTTTAACAAGAGATGTTCATCATTGTCTTGTTATATTTTATCCTCTAAAGTGTCTCTTAAATGTATTTTGCAGGAAATGATGTTGTGAAATAGTATAAAATATTTCGATGAGGATACATGTATGAAATTATTTAATTATTGTTATTTAATTTAGTTCAGTTCAATTAATTTGCATCAGTGATTTGTTAAAACTAGAGCAAACAACTTTAATAAGTTCTGTGCACATCTCCCTTGTCTCTTGGTTAGGTTAGATTTTCTTAGCCTACTAAGACACTAAATCAACGTTTTGCCAACCCGGAATCAGGCAAATAGTATCGTAATATTTTGAATATTTATGTTACTTCTGAGAGTTATGAAGTAGTTTTATAATTTGAAAATGAAATTTGATATTTCTTTTAAAGCTGTAAATGGTGCTCTCTTTTCTTCCTTTTTTGAATTTATCTTTAATATGAGAGTGTTTTAGAGAGTGTTCTATGAACAGTTCTGTTCAAGGATAATGTGGACAATCATATATAACCAGTCCTATGCTAAATAGTGTATGCACATTTTTTTTTCTTGGATGTGAGTTAGACTTGGATTTGAAGTTATTGCATTTGAAAGGAGTGATATCTTGTAATCCCCATACGAGCATGATAGATAACTCTGTGATGTATCATTTTAATGTTGATTTACATGTAAATTCCATATGTAAAAGGCATATGGAGTGTAAATGTATAACATGAATGTCTACTTGTCTACTTATATAACATGTATTTCTTTGAGTAGTCTTAATCCAGGGACCATGTGGTTCCCATGTGCAATGAGTTACAATACATAAATCAGGGTGGGAACCAATTACCAGCTTCTTTGATTCTTATATAAGGCACTATAGTCTCTGTTGACTGAAACTAATTTATGTATTTTAAAATTAATCAGCTCTTTATTTTACTTTACTGGAAATTCTTTTCTAAAGTACTTAATATCTCATTTTCGTTTTATGTCATTTATTTGTTGGTGGTTTGACAGAGTTTCATTGTAACCCACTCTGATATTTTTTAAAGGGTTTACTTAAAAGATTTGCAAAATTAAACAAGGGGGTCCTACTTCTGTAGCATTACATATAGGAGCATCATTAAAACCTTTGGTCTGTTTGTTAATATCATCTCAACATTCATAATGGACCCCTTTGGTAGCAAGTCACAGCTATAAACATTTTGTCTGGTTTACTTTTAAGTACATACTTTAAATATGCAATAAATTGATAATGGTACTCATTTGACATGCCGATTTATGGTACCTGTTCCACTTTATATGCAAGATAGGTTGGGACTTATATTGACTCCAGACTAAATTGAACAAAAAAAACTAGACTTTGATTTACTAATACAGTCAAACCTGCTTTAGTGACCACCTGTCTACAAAGACCACCTTTTTTGTTTCCGTTGAAAAAGGTTTCTCTTTGAAACATGTACTAAAGGAACCTGTCTACAAAGACCACTTTTTGTGTTTCCCTTGGGTGGTCGCTGTAGGCGGGTTTGACTGTATACTGTTTAGTACTCTTTTGTCTTGGAACATGATTTAAGACTTGTTTTGGAAAGGAAGATGTTACTTTTTCCTTTCCAAATTATAGCAACGACTTCCCTCCCAAAATTGCTAGCTTTAGAGGCTATATTTACGTTTATAAATATCAGGTTTGGTTTTGCAATATTTCAGTCATCTAAAGTATTTCACCTTGAACCATAAAAGTTGTGACCTGTGTAACATTTTTATCGTAAAATAGCAGAAGTATTCATCCATCAGCGAATACTTAATATTCTATGTCTTCTCCTCCTTCAGCTGATGACTGTTATTATTTTCGCTTGCATCTACCCTTGTTGTTTGTATTGACATGCTTATTAACAAGGTAGCAAAAGCCTAGCAAAAAGCAGTTGTTTGGCTTTTTATAGTTTTATGTAATCAGTTTATGCCGCTTCACGTGAGGCATCATGTTTTGTGTGTGAACTCGTACCAAAGTTGCATGTTACCCGTCACTCAATAACTTGTGTTTCCTTTTACTCTTGTTTCATAATGATTTGGGCCTTTTGGGGACAAATTAAAAAGATTATGCAATACGTTTTGCATATATTTAAAACTGAAAATACCTTGTGAAGGTAATGAAAAGTTATTGTATTTTGCTGCATATTGCCTTAAAAATAGAAGTATTTATTTAGGTATATGTCATTGCTGTCTTTAGAAGGATGGCCCGAAATAAAAAAATTAAAGAAAACATTTTAAACTCTAACTTTGGTTTTTTTTGCGTATATTTTGTTAGTGGATGAGTAAATAAATAGTTCAAGATATTGGAGGTGGGGAAAATGATTTGCAACAGTATCATGATATTGCCTTCTGTACTTTAATGTGACTTCTTGAG
Source organism: Strongylocentrotus droebachiensis (assembly GCA_035222895.1). Lineage (NCBI taxonomy): Eukaryota > Metazoa > Echinodermata > Echinoidea > Camarodonta > Strongylocentrotidae > Strongylocentrotus > Strongylocentrotus droebachiensis. Next base: position 786,900 of record JAVYIG010000162.1, on the reverse strand, counting down.
GTACAGAAGGCACTAAAAACAAATAAGAAGATAATGGAAATGGGTTGATAAAGTCTTAGTGTTTTCTAGTAATGTATGTGAAAGGAGAAATAGAGAGGGAGAGAGAAAAGAGGAAGTAGGGAGATGGGGGAGATGGGTGGTCTAGAAAGAGGAAGTGAATGAGAGAAAGATGAAGCTAATAAACGTGGAACATTCTTGTAAAGGAGGTAACATTTTTGTGAGTTGTGCAGCTGCTTTTAATATTTCAAGAAAACTAATTTTCACCAAGATACATAAAATCAAAGGGAAAGAAAAATCACATACATGCATTACCATTAAGAATGAAACATAATGGTGTGGTAATTGAAAGCCCTGCAGTTGGGGGGACCTCTAAGAAGTCTCTTTTGTAGCTGCAGAATTTTATACTTTCTACAATATTTATTACTGTGCTTTTGCAATAAATCAATTCTGATAACTGTGACTGTATCCTTTTGCCAAAAATCCAATATTTAGAATGGATGATGAAAAGATGTAATCTGGAGTTCCGGTAATAGAAATTAATTTTGAGAGAAACAGGATTAAGGTTTTTCTGAATAGTTCATTAAGATGCGAGTTGTTATGCACAGAAAGGAATAGAAACAAATTCCACAAAATCTTGGTAGAAATCACATTTTTCCCACTTCAGGAATGGGACCTCACGTTGTGGTTAATACGATAACCATTAATGTGTATCTTTCTTTGCTCATTACCAACAGCATACCCACATATTTTCTACCTAAATTGTAAGGCAGATATCAATTGTTTTTATTTTTTAACATACGTGACAGTACAAGGATTATAAGTTTTAATTACAAAAATATTGGAGGTGACTTGTGCAGCTGTGAAAATTTGTATTATACAAAAATGATGTACTTTTACAAACTTATTATCAAAATTAATGTACTGAAAGTGAGCCCCCTGCAGTTTTCCATCCTTTTTAGTATAATGTAATCTACATCAAAACTAATAGAATATGAAAAAACCTTTTGGCCTAAAAGACATACACAATGGCAACTTAGACATTCTCAAACTCACAATTGTAAGTAAATAGTATTTAAAAACGAATCTTCTGACTGACTACATTTAGAAAAATAGAATACAAGGGCTATCATTAAAGATTTACAGAAAATTTATGACAGATTGTTGCAATTACACTGTATCTCCATGTTTTACGAACAATAGAGGTTCCTTTTGAAGAATTTCTAATGTTAGTAATGACTGGAATCATGCCGCATTGGGCCAGAGATAGAATAGAACATGCAATAATAATAGAGTGATATAGCGATACAGAAATAATTTTACCAAAGACATGCATATGTACACAAACACAGAGATGAGCAATGCTGTTACAGCCAGATAGGGCATGAATGACATTTTAAAAGTTATAAAAACCACAATTATATACACAGTAAACCATCATATATTGTGCAGCATAAAAAAATCAGCCTTTTGTGTAACATTAAGCTATTAAAAAAAGGTAGATTTATTACAGCTACAAACATCACAAATCAGTATGGACATGTAAAAAAGCACATACCGGTAGTTGTATTTATATGCTGTAAAAAGGAAAACATTTTGTACTTCTCAGTATACGATATCTACTGTACAGTTTACAATGATATTGCAGTCAGAACCTATCTTTTGCCATACAAGGACGGATGTGAACATGCAACAAATCTACCACTAGACAATAAACTGATCTATGGTGCAATCATAATGAATTGGAAATAAATCCTGTCCTTTTCTTTCTTAATCATTCAGCCTCATTCCCATTTTATAGTGAAGTGGTATTGGGAAGTGGTAACTGTCTAAAAATCAAAATTATAAAATGCAAAATATAATGAGCTTCACATTTCTCAGTACATGCATGCTCTACAATATGGAGATAATTTGGTAGGCTCAAAACCTTTGATACAAATAATAAATTTGAATAGTTATTTTTGAAAAACAGTCTATATCGTCCAAAAGAAGAAACAGTGTTTCATGTTTACACAACATCTAATTACTAATAATTCTGATCAATTTATCAGAATCTCAAATGACGATCTTACCATAGAGTGTGTACATTCTAGCATACAGAAAGAACAATATTTACAATACCAAGGATTTAAAGTCTGAAGGAATAATTCATTCTATATTTATAGATTGAAATATGGCACAAAAGTGTTAGTTAAAAAAAAAGTTTCACTGTGATTGGGTATTTACTACATCAATATTGCATCCGCAGTACATTCTACAACAGAATGATATTAAAAAAATGACAAAAAACAACCACAGTATCTAACCATTATTAGAAATTTGAATATTAAGGGACACATTATATATGTATATATTCATTTTTTTTTTTTACCATAACATCAATGGAAATCACACTTTGAATTATCATAAACTGAAAGACATTTATTCCATACTCTATGAGTATAGCCAAAGGTGAATTATCACATGAAAGCAAAACAAAAGAAAAGAAAGGAAAACAAAACAAAAAATCTAGAAATAGTACTGCGTGTATAAAAAGTGGTCTCCTAAAAAGTGAAAGACTGAAAATAGTTTATGAAAGATTATACAAACCTTATTGTTGAATCATTATTGTAAACACATTTTTACCATACTTGATGAAGTAAATCACGAAGGATTGATTGAACCGTATAATATATCAACTTATCATCCTTTAAAAGGTGATATCTCCCATTCACACATATATATGTCATACAGATTCAAAATCACATATTTGCATCAGATTATCATTAACAATAACACTTAACGATACAAGAAAAATAACCATCAGACCCCAATAAACTACAAATTAGGCATTTTATGTACAAAGCTACAAAGCAGAAAAACATCTACCAATAGTAATTCCTATTCTTTAGAAATAAGGCAACCTCATATCATGTGAAACATTGAATATAACAGAACAAAAGGCACAATCATACATATACAACAGACCTTCATTACATTTACCTTTGAAAATGTTCAGCCATCAATCTACATCGCCTTTTAAAGAAAATTTGCTACTTCCATTATCAAGTGGATTAAGCTTCCAGAGTAGGTTACAGAACAAGTATTGATCAACTCCGTCAACTTCAGCCATCAATATTATAAACATTAAAGGGGAGGTCCACCCTAATATTGAGTTGTTTTTAATAGGAGCAGAAAAATGAGAAAAGCAGGTCATTGGAAGTTTTAACGTCATCCAGCCCCATCCCATGAAGAAAAACAAGGAATTCCAAGTCACAAATTTATGGCACATATGTCAAAAAGAGAAGGTTAAAAATATAAAGATAAATTCCCATTTTCAAATATACATGTAGTAGCTAAAAAGTAAGGTATGCTTTAACATAGACAACATAAATACCACAGAGTTCAGCCCATAACCTCAGCCCTCGTAGACACAGCACACAATAACATTGAGAATATTGAACCTCTGAAGATAGACATGAAAGTAAACCTCATTCCCAAGGGACTGATAATGAATCCACATGAATTTTACATCATTCAACATTTTAAGGTGTAACATTGATTGCATTTCATTAAATAATAATCATTTCCTCATCTATGGGTTAGTTAAAAAGCATGATCAAAAGTAAATTATAGATTTAGCATTTCATACTTGTTATCATTTGCTAGGTCATTTCTTTTTCTTCATCGATCTACCAACATAATTTCCCCCAACTTTTGATTTTTTTTAAGCAAAAGTAGCATGCAACACTTTTCAAGAGTTACATGAACTACCCATAAATGTGTCAATCATACCGGTACTCAAAACTTTCCTGGAAAATGGGACCTAACACAAATCACAAGACCAACCAACTCCAATATGATTTAAGCTACTCTCTTTCTGTAACCCTACTCAGAATTGCAGCTCTTCACAAACTCTCATTCAAATTTTAATGTCTTTGAGCCTAGGACACCAGGTCTATATATGCTAAGCTTGATGTTAATTGATTCACAGGAGATCCGAACTGAATTTCTAAAGGTCCTATGTGCATGGCCTCACTGTTAAAATTCAAAATTTGGGGGAAAAGGAGTTTAAAAAAAATGGGGGCCATGGGGGGTCAACTGGAGAACACCCCTTCACACAAGCGACCCTAATGCTGATCCTGACGGTAATTATAAACATATCCGTAATCCTAACTCTAAAATTAACCTTATCCCCAAGGCCTAAAAAAAAAGATGTTGTATTGCCCTTTAGGTGCCAAAACATGGGTCGGTCGGTCAGAAATCTTTTTTTTTAATTTTCTTTTCTCCCTCTTTGGGCTGATATTTCTCAGTTTTTAATGCTTTACGGTATACATATTTTGTTATTCATGAAACTTTTTTTTTTTTACCCTACCCTAACCCTTACCCCAAACCTAACCTATGCATGATATGGTATTCTGTAATTACGCCCTCCTCCAACCCATTTGCATAAGGCCTCTGTATTAAAGTGTTGACCCCTAACCTATGACATAAACACCTCTTCGTTGACCTCGTCTGCACCCATGCGTTTGTAGTGGAAGTTATCAAAGGCCAGAAGCTCTCCAGGTCTAGCTACGGAACTACTCCGACGTCTGCAGATGATGACCGTCACGATGACACCCCCTAGGATGCCCACTACAAAGGCTCCAACTATTCCTCCGATGAGTATCTTGTTACTCTGCAAGGGATAAATGAAATAATTAAAACTAATACGAAGCAAGCAATACATGAATAAAAATCTAATATTCATGATATACTAAATAATAATGAATACATAACAATAAATGTCCACTTCCTGGCACAGTTTGTTTAGTTTATGTCTGCTGCTAAAAAATAAATAAATAAATAAACAGTTTTTATCTGAAATTTTTAACAATTGATGAATAATTGATTTTAGATCTTGGCTGTGATTTGTTCTATTTATATGTCATTGATTGTTGTCATGAACATTTTCTAGGATATATTTAAGTTTTTAATGTCTGTTGGGAGCCAGGGGAGTACAAATAATACACATTTTTCCTCTGGCTCTAAACAGAGAGATTAAATTGTTATGTGATTTATGTTATTTGTAGTCATTTGTTTATTATTTGTTAATGTATTGTTATATTTTATACAAATGTGAGGCGTAATACAATCTTTATGCCTTCCTTTTACTTGTGCATGACAATAAAGAAATTCAATCAACAACAAAAAATTAAACCAATAAAGGTAACAAAGCAAACAAAACATGAATAAACATCTAATATCCATAATTTACTAACTAATAATGAATAAAAAATGAAAAATGTTCACTTACTGGCATAGTGTCAAGGAAATCGTCCATGCTTTTCTTTTAAATAGCTATTTCTTTATTCAATAATTCTAATACAATGATATACGGTACCTAATATGAATATACCATGTATTACATCATTAACACCAGCCGAATCAAAGGAAGGTTGTTTGCTTCACACGATATACATGTACACAGTATTAAGCTATCGTTCTTTCATCAACTTGTTTATGATACAACTTACTCTTGATATAACAGGCATTTTACATAAATCCCAACAAATATTTCACAGTTAAAGTAAGAATTCTTTTCGCAATTTGATTTCAGTTGATCATATCTGAATCATTAGCAAAAGCAAAGTACTGTTGTTTGCAGCTTCATGAGAAATATCACTCGACTTGACTTAGGTGCATATATGTAGGACGTATGTCCCCTTGCTCCCCTAAACGAAATCATGCTCCATTCTGATCTGTCCTGGGCTTGTTGCTCTGCCTCTTGTGTGGGTAATCTCACATCGAACCAAAGAAATATCAACTATTGCATAAATTTGATTAGATGCAAAAACTATATCACCATGATACTAAAGAGAATCCACCTCTTAAACATACATTTGTATACAAAACCATAATTAAAGAAAACTACTACTACCAAAGAACTGTGACAGGACATTCACTTACGTGTTTAGCTGTTGCTTTAGGAGCGGAAGACGTTTTGGGGGCGCCTGTCAATGGTGAGGTAGCAGTCGATGGAGGGGTAGCAGTCGGTGGTGGCGTAGCAGTCGGTGGTGGCGTAGCCGTGTTCGGAGCGGTCGCTGCTGAGGAAGACATAGCTGCTGTGGGCGTATCTGTAATTGCCGAGGAGTTTGGAGTCATTGTCGCAGGAGCTGGTGTGGATGAAGGAGTAGGCGTGTTGCAATTTGTGGACCCACAGCAGCGCACAGTGACAGTCATATTGGTACCCTAAGAGTTGACAAAACAAAATGAGCAGAAAGAGTTTAGATTCATGACAAATGCAGTCAAATCTTTTTGCCTTAGGCATCTTTTGTCACAAAATATCATCATCAATAGTGATCTGTCAGCTTATGACAGGTTCAGTGACCCAATCAGAATTCTATATCAAGTGTCCCTTCAACTACCTACATGTAGGTCTTGTTGAGCCATCCGTTTCAGGATTTCATATCCTGTTGCTCCACATTCTGTGATTAAATCATCTAGAAAGCCTTTATGAGGTCTTCCCCTCTACTTCTTTCCATGTACAGTATGACCTTCTATGACTCTGATCACCAAGCCGACAAAATGTAAATGTATACATATACATGTACAGAGCGCATATTTGTTCAGTGCTGTGAATATAAGGAACACAAACACTATAAACTAGAGTTTTAATATTGAGAATAGTCAAAATCAGTGTATTAAAAAAAAAAGTATCAAGTGCATATGTTGAAAGATATCAACTCTACAATACATATTAATCCTTGTGGTGCAAAAATCTGACAAATTTGCATCACAATTAAGATTTGATTAGAAAGATTTTCAATTAATTCATATCTTTTCTTTGCTCTTATGAATGAATGAATGAATTTGCTCTACAAATGATGTATCTTCACAATTCAAGATTAACAACAAAAATATTTAAGATCCAATACGAAAATTTGAAAGGTAAAAATTGCCTCCAACACTAACATTTTTATACAAAGGCCTTTTTCTATCTCTCTTTCTTTTGTTCATATACATGTACAATGTACCTCTTGCTTGAATGATCCTTCCCTCAATGCACCATCCTGTTGACAGTAACTCTGCAGCGTCTCATTACCACAGTAGTAAGCTGTGGCGTTATCACCTTCCATTGTATCAGTGATGGTCAAACACATATTAGATGAGTCTCCACACAGTGTCTCCATTGCATCTGCAAAAGTTAATGGAAATTTATCACTATATTTTCAAATTCATTTATATTCACTCAATGTCTTGCTAGGGACCCCACTGGAAATAAGCTCTCGAGCTTTCGTGGGTTATCCTGTTCAAGCTGACTTATTTTTGATCCGTTATTATTGTATATTGTTGTATGTTGGAAGCTTGTCGAATAAAAATCAATCAAGCAATCAATCAATTGCATCTACATGTACATGTATGACTGTAAACTGTCTAACAATTGAGCTCAAAATTACTCTGATGAGTTTTACCTTGACATTATATGTAACATCAGTGTCAATTAGTATCCAGAGAAAAGATCCACAGATTCAAGAGATAAATGTTAGAATTAGTGTGAAATTGACCTGCAGCAATTACAGATTCTAAAATAATAAAAGTAGAAGGCAGTTCAAATTATATTTCAAGGTTTGGGGAGTTACACTTTAACGTGCTAGACAGGTGTCTGAACAAAAAGTGAAAACAATCATTCACATGAAAAGGGTTATGTGGCAGGGGTACTTGTGTGTCCTGGAAATGATATTTGTATCTTAACTATCTATCAAGGTATCTACTAACTATCTTTTCCTAGCTCAGAGGTTGATTGCAACATTATTCCAAGTACACATCTCTATTTTATGCTACCCTATAGTACACTCTTGCAGTGTCATTCCATTCCATGTATTAATGTCCCCCTTATACTAATAGTTCTTGGTTTCCCTCTTGGTCTGGTTCCTTCTAATTTTCCTTCCAATAAATCTTAAAAGAGACTCTGATGTCTTTCATTGCAACCAAGGTAGTTTACCTTTCTTTCTTTAACCTTTCCTATCGGGATATTTAGTTTAAGCCCTGCCATATGCAGTATTTCTCTGTTTAATAGTTTCCATATCTTTCCATGAGATTCTCATCATTCTCTTGTACACCAAATTTTCAAATGATATGATTTTCTTTTACAAAATCTTTGTTAACCTCCATGTTTCTGCTCCATACAACATAACAGACCAGACAGAACCATTTCCATGTATCATTCTAAGTTCAATTTTCACTTTTGGTGGTTAATAGCTCATTTGGAAGCATGTTACATGCATTAAAAATGAGTATGGCTGCTTCTATGTTACATTATAGATGATCATTGAATTTCATACCAACTACGAACCATAGGAATGTTAATGCTTGACAGAGTTAATCCTGTTTCGTCCTCCTTCTCTCTCTCTCTCTCTCTCTCTCTCTCTCTCTCTATACAGACAAAACTATATGTACTCTTCAAAGAGCCACGGACTATATCCCTGACTGCTCATCATCCATACCTGTAGTAGTGCCCACAAAACAACTGTTCACTATAGAGTAGTTGACATTTTCTCTCATGATAAATGAGTCTATTGTGTTACATGAGGCATCAACACAGCATTGCGTCTGCAAAGGTAAAACAAATAGGAAAGGAATCTTGATAAGTAAATACTAGAGTATTGACTCTTCACTTATTCTTATACAAAGATTGTAATACGTGGCATAAGTTAAGGCCATTAAACTAATGTTTAGCGTCCCCGCCCGCTTCCTTTTTTGGGGCCCCCTCCTATTTTTTTTTGGGGGGGGGGGGTTTTGAAGAAAGAAAAAAAAATTAAAGAAAAAAAACATGAAAAACACTGCTAAAATGGATCTATTTCTGATTTTTTTTAATAAAAATAAAAAATGTCGGCGGCCATCTTGAAAAATAGCCCGACTGACAGGGAAAATGTACCGAGCGGCCATTTTGAAAAAGAAAAAAAAGGGCCTCCTCCTCCTTCCTATTTTCCAAAAAACAGGACGCTAAACATATTTGTTTTTTATTTGGCCTAATGCATAAAAATAAAGTTTCATCTACTTCCCTCAAAATGCATCATCAACACTGACATCACTATAATGTACTACTGACAATTGCAAAGAGACCAATTAAATCCCCCTCCCCCTCTCCCCTTCAAATATACAATGTAGCTTACATGAGACATTCAACTTAAATTGCTTTTTAAGTGCACACTGACATTATTGCCAGTTGATTGACTATTATTATACAAATAATACACAGCAGTGAGGGCATTAGTAAGAATTACCCACACAAGGTACCTTTGGAACAGTCTAACACGCCCAAGGCAGTAGCCGAGGGTGTTTGGACTGTTTTGAAGGCACTGAGTGTGGGTAATTTTACTTATGCCCGAACAAACTGTTGTGTATTATTTGTTTTATAAGATTATGTTTTTTTTGTTTCATAAAATGATGTTTTATAACATGATTTGAATAATGACCGGTCTTTATCCAAATTACGCGTAAGGCAAAATAAATGCCTGGTCACATGTATGCTTTCAACCAATCCTTTGATTAGGATCCTCGTAATCATCTTATAAAGTCTCCTTACAAATAGCTTTTCCATCTTAATCTAAAGCGCAATTTTTTTTTTTAATTTGAACTTGAAATACCCATCTTAAGATGCATAAGTAATCCTTTGAGTTTTTATTATTTGTATTTCTTTGTCCATATATATTTATATTTCTTATTTTTGATTTTGTCTGTTAAGTATTAATTTGTCATGTAAAGTGCATTGAGCAATATTTTATTGGCTGACCTGCACTATATTGAAAAAATGTATGTACATGTATATGTATAGGAACTCAGTTCAACTCAAAATAAAATAGAGAAATCAAAAAAATATATACAGTATGTAGCTGGTCACCTTTAATTCTATAGAACTGATCGAGGTACATCCCAAATACTGCTTTGTATAGTGTTAACCTGAATGACTGTTGAATTTTATACTTCCTGATTGCTTAATACAGGGGCCACCCATTCCCATGAAGGCAACGGCTTCAAGGTATAGACCAGTTTTGGAAACACTTAACACCCCCCTCCAGGGGCGTACGCAGGATTTTTTCAAGGGGGGGTTTTAAAATATTTTGCTCCCGAAAATTTGAAAATCGCGCCGGCCGAAAAGTCGCTCAGTGGGGGGGGGGGGGGGGGGGGGGGGGGGGGGGGGGGGGGGGTAAGCGGACACTTTTTTTTTTTTTTTTGGAGGTCAAAAAAAAATCGCAACGACTCAGCCGGCCGAAAAGTCGCTCAGTGGGGGGGGGGGGGGGGGGGGTAAGCGGACACTTTTTTTTTTTTTTTGGAGGTCAAAAAAAAATCGCAACGACTCTCAGCCGGCCGAAAAGTCGCTCAGTGGGGGGGGGGGGGGGGGGGGGGGGGGGGGTGGGGGGGGGGGGTAAGCGGGACACTTTTTTTTTTTTTTTGGTCTCAAAATTTAAACATTTGACCCATTTTTTTTCGTTGGGGGGTGGGGGTAAGGTCACCTTATTTAGGTTAGCCGTGGGTATAATTTTTTTTATTATTTTTTTTTTTTTTTTTTTAAATAAAAAAAAAAAAAAAAAAAAAAAAGCCAAAGGGGGGGGGGTTTTAGGTTTTTTTAGGGGGGTTTACATACATTAAAATACCAAAGGGGGGGGTTTGAACCCCCAAAACCCCCCCCCCTGCGTACGCCCCTGCCCCCCTCTCAAAAAATGAAATGGAAGCTTACCAATCATGTGAAAAAATATGTTTTGACTATAAAAAACGTGATGATAAAAATTTTGATATATTTGGTAAATTATCATATCGATTCGGTCTGGATAAATATCGCAAATGAACTTCAACATTGAACATTTGGGCATATATTTATGTTTTTTGTGAATTTAGGTTGAAGTAGTGCCATCTAAACCTCTCAAGGCAATATTTTAACAATATTGAATGGATATTTTGCATGTTTAATTAATATTTATTTTCGGAGGCTACTTTTCAAGCTTGCCTGCATGAAATTAACACTCTAAAATTTATACAGTAGGTTTGCGGTTGCACCATGTGTGTGAGAGAGAGAGAGGTTTGAGGAGTCCTGAACAGGACTCTGACTCGATAATCTTTCTTGGAGGAGTGTAGTCCTGAAAAGGACTGTTTGTTTTGCATTGAACTCTATGCAAATTTACAGGGCTCTTTTCTGATTTTCGGGGGCTCTTTTGGGCATTTCGGGGGCTATTTCGTCCCGAGCCCCCGTGTATTTTTGTTCACTGCCAAAACCTTGAACCGAAATTTTAACACTACCGGTCTATATCTTATACAGTGACGTTTGCAAGGATGAATTGAATACGTACCTGATTCTCCACTCCTGTGCTGCCATTAAGCCAATAGCTTCACACTGTGAGTCTGGGACTGGACATGAGAAGGAAACAGTCATGTTGTCTCTGGAACCATTTTGGTAGGTCTTTGTGACAACACATCCCATCAGACTGCTCTCTCCTGCAGGAGCTGTAGATGTGGTTGCTGGATGTGCAGTTGTTGTTCTATTTGTTGTTCTATTTGTTGCTCCATCTGTTGCTTGTGGAGTTGTGGCTGCGGATGATGGACCCGGGGCCATTGGAGCGGATGCATTAGTCACTGGTGGAGGAGTTGAAGTGGTTTCATTGACACTTGGCCCAGGCTCATTAGGATTTCCTGATGGTGCCTCAGGGCTTGCAGATGCAGATGTTGGCGAAGGAGTTGTGCTGTTGTCAGGAGTCGTTTCATTGCCAGGAGTGGTGCTTGATAAAGGAGTTGTATTGTTGCCAGTAGTCGCTGGTTGCTCTGTGCTGTTGTCGCCTGATGTAGGAGTTGTTGGCTGTTGAGTTGTTGGAGGTGAACATTGTTGTAAGACGATAGACTTGGTACTTGCCACACGCAGCTCTCCATTCACAATATCTACACTGCCCTGGTAGCAGGAGAACTCACCTTCCACCAAGCTATTTGGAAACAAAAACCATACAAGACATGTAAAGAGCATGAAACTAAACAGGAAAGATGTGACTATTAATACAAATGAAGTATATGTGAGTATACTGATTTCGTTTTGTAAGTTGTATTCATCGGATAGGGTCTTTAAACAATTCAGCCCTTCAATTATGATTATACAGTATCTTCTGGGATGTGGCAACACATGAGAAAAATATGGCACAAGTGTCTACAAGTATTGAATCCAATGACCAGGTAATATCTGTAAAGCGCTTATAGAGACATCGTAGATGTATTACCGGTAAGCGCTATATGAAAGTGGAATATTATTTTTATTATTACAGAGAGAGTGAAACCAGGAACTACAAGTGTATTTGAGAAATGTATACCATTTCAAAAGGTGCTTATCCCACTTGATAAGGAAATGCTAATAATTTATCAAAATTACTGTGAAACTTATACTGCACTCTCCAGGGTTGGGAGTGAGAATGGGAGTACAACATACATCTAATTGATGTAGAAGGAACTCTGAGGCCCGAATTCACAAAGGAAGGTTTGTCGACAAACCAGGTTTTCGTACGTCATATGACGCGTTTTGACGCAGTTTTTACAAACCTGGTTTGTAAAAAACAAAAGGAGGTTTGACGAAACAAAAGGAAACCTCCTTTGTGAATTCGGACCTGTAAGACTGTAACATAAGTTGTTAAAATTTAGTGTAATCTAATGTTATTCACCCTTTATAATTGAATTGACCGTGTCATCTCAAGCGAATGATATATTTAGCTTTATATGACTATGTTCACTACTTGGGTGTTTTCGATACTTTTTTTAAAATTTGAAATCTTCATTTTAATCTGGACTTATTTTTTTCACTGTTCTTTGCAATTAAACATCCACTTCATTTTATCAATTGAAAGAAGGTTTAGTATTTAGTAACACTGGAAAATTGTCAATGGCATACATGTACTCAACCCAAAAATTATGACAAAAAGTGAAAATATATTTATTGGAATAATCATACATTCTAGTCTTTCAATCTGAAAATATTATGAGCTTCAAAGCAGTGGAAAAAAGACAAATGTACTAAATCTTTTGAATTTACTTCATTGGTGAAGTATATCATACAAACGCCTCGTCAACTTTTGTGTTGGGGGTATTCTAAAGTTGCTCCTTTTTGTCTTTTTTGTAAAGGGACATTACATTTTCTGTCTCACATCACATGCACATAGATCATTGAATAATCCATGGTCAAGTGGTAGAAAGTTATAGGATAAAACTGGCAGATTAGGCACAAAAAAGTAAAGTAAAGGTAAAGTAAAAACATGTTTAGCGTTGTCCCTTTTTTTATTTTTGTTTTTCTTCAAGGTGGCCGCTCGGCACATTTTCTAAGATGTCAGGCGGAGCTATTTTTCAAGATTGCTGCCAGCTTTTATATTTTGTTAACATTTTGTTCAGAAAAAGGTCATTTTAGCAGTATGTTTTTCATAATTTCTCAATTAAAAAACAAAAACAAAACGCAGGCGGTCTAAAAAAGGAAGCGGGCGGGATGCTTAACAACATGATTTTTTTTCTTTAATTTCGCATTATGTGACCCATTTTTCTCCTTGATCAATAGACATGATTGAGATTAACTATTAGCCCTGTACAACTGAATTACCATTTATCATCTCCATAATTAGGTCCAAAACATGTCACACATCCAACAAAAATATTCATAAAATAGATCAACAAGTAGAGTCTACTATAAATGTGACATGAAATATTTTTGCATTATACTTTAGCTTTCACATTATTTCAGTAAAAATAACAATGACGATTTGATGACAGTTACAGTTTACTACTTACAATGGCCGATTCATTATCATCCAGCAAAAGAGAACAAAAGTACACAAACTTGTGACTCTCCATAGTTGAGCTGACGGCATATTGATATATGAAGTTCAGTCTACTGCTAGTTCAGAATGATCTATATAAAAAGCTCACTCAAAAGTGAAACAATCCACGATTTTTCCAGCCAAAAATGAGATACATACAGATCACAGTGCATAAAATATCTTAATAATCTTGCCCCTTCTCAGACTCAGAATTGGCAAAATGGCAGTGCTCCAAGTCTATGCTCTTTTGCTTCCGAATAATACAAGTTGCAGATCCGGATCCAGGAAGCTAACTTCGACAAAAATCCTATCGTTTAAATCTAAATAATCTTGCCCCTTCTCAATCTCAGACTCAGTTGTCAGTGCTCCAACTCCAAGTCTATGCAGCTGCGGTATGATCTTTTGCTTCCGACTCCGACTAGACCCTAATACAAATTACAAGTTGCAGATCCGATCCAGGAAGCTATTAAACTTCAACAAGAAGCCCAACGTTTTTTGTTGATATCTCGACAAAGTTGCAGACTGCAAATCATTGCAATGTTTACGACATCAGCGCAGCTTCAACACGTAGTACACAGAAAAGACAAATCGAAAGTATTCATGATCACTATCGTGGAATGAGTCACTAAAGTGTGCACACAAAATGCATTCCGTACTACTACTGTGTACTGTAGAAGGCGCGCGTTCCCGTATCCCAACTCGTGACTGTACATAATAGGCTTCAGCGACCATCAGCGTGGCCTTCAGTAGTAAAATTTTCGGGGAATTCCCAAACCGCCGCGGCGCCAAAAGAAGACGAGTATCGACCCAACTGTGCGGTGGCTCCGCTGGGTGGTGGAAGGGATGTTACCCCCCCCCTCCTCCCCACTCAAACCAGGGAGTGAGTATCTACCTGATCAAACAGATATATCTCCTATTTAGCTCTTCATCTCTCTGCCGATATTCCACAATTACAATTTTTTTAAAGGTGTGGAAGTCGAGTGGTTTCATTGAACAAAGAAACTCGTGGGTTCGAGCCTATATAGCTCGGCGATGTCAGTTAGCAAGATCAGTGGCGGATCCAGGGGGGGGGCCGAAACGGCCGCGGCCCCCCTATTGGCGGCGCAAAAAAGGAAAAAAAGAGGAAGAAAAGAAGAGAAAAAAAGAAAGGAGAAGAGAAGAAAAAAAAGGAGAAGAGAAAAGAAAGGAGAAGAGAAAAGAAAAGAGAAGAGAAAAGAAAGAAGAGAAAAGAAACAGAGAGAGAGAGAGAGAGAGAGAGAGAAAAGGAGAAAAGAAAACGAAGAAAGCCCCCCCTCCCCCGATTTGTGTTCCCAAAATCTCCGAAAAAGGGTTACTTTTCACGCAACAAAGTCCGGCCCGTAATACACAAAAATCCGGCCCGTATACTGACTTTACACACCGGAGATAAAAGGGTGCTTTCAAAGAGATGGAACATAAATGCGCGTACCCTAGATAGGTGGGGGGGGGGGGGGGAGAAATTTCGGGTGAGAAAGGGGGAAGACAAGGAAATGGCGCTAAGTGACAGTAACGATGAACTGTAATCGGGAGATTTGGGGTCATTCCAGTAGGCTTGGCAAACATCATTGAATAGAGGGGGCCGGGCCGGCCGCATAAATCTCGAGCCGCGGATTCAAAGTTGAACGTTAAAAACAGCCCCTGCTCTACAAAGGTCACGACTCTTTAGTGAGAAATTTGAAAAGGGCATAATATTTTGGATGTCTTTCAAATAGAAGCTATATACTCAACAGTCAAATTTTAAATTAACGGTAGGGCCGCTTCACAACTCTTATGTTGCCCTTCATTTGGATTCAGCTCATACCAACTGGCTTGTGCTTGTATTTGAACTCATGTTGGTAAAACCATGGATTTATCCATGGTTAGTGGAATAGATCTTTCATTTCTACTAACCTAATTGTGTGCTATCACAATCATGATTGTTTCATTTTCCCTTTAAAAAGGCGCGAAGCCAGGGGCGGTAGGGGCAGTAAGAGGACATAGGACGAAAAAGGAGCAGACAAGGACATATTTTTGAAATTCTGACAAGTCGAGAACGGTACAACGAATCGTCTTCTTTCTCTAATAATTTAATGAAACGTCAAAGCTTCCGCGCTTTGCGCGGGTGGGGGGGGGGGGGAACTGAATTAAGACAAGAATTAAGAGTCGAGAATGGAACAACGAATCATCATCTTTCTCTAATAATTTAAGGGAACGTCAAAGCTTCCGCGCTACGCGCGGGCGGGGAAAAACTAAATTCAGACGAGGATTTAGAGTCGAGAATGGAACAACGAATCATCTTCTTTCTCTAATAATGTAATGAAAGGTCAAAGCTTCCGCGCTTCGCGCGGGATGGGGAAAACTGAATTCAAACAAGGATTTAGAGTCGAGAATGGAACAACGAATTATCTTCTTTCTCTAATAAATTAATGAAACGTCAAAGCTTCCGCGCTTCGCGCGGGAGGAGAGAAACTCAATTTAGACAAGTATAAAGAGTCGAGAACGGTACGCAGAATTATCTACTTTTTCTAATAAATTAATGAAACGTCAAAGCTTCCGCGCTTTGCGCGGAAGTGGGTAAACTGAATCAAGACAAGCATTAAGAGTCAAGAATGGTGCTCTCTAATAATTTAATGAAACGTCAAAGCTTCCGCGCTTCGCACGGAGGGGGGAGGGGGAACTGAATTCAGACAAGGATTAAGAGTCGAGAACGGTACAACGAATCGTCTTCTTTCTCTAATAATTTAATAAAACGTTAAGCTTCTGTGCTTTGCGCGGGAGGGGGGGGGGAACTGAATTCAGAGAAGGATTAAGAGTCGACAATGGAACAACGAATTTAATAATTTCATCAAACTATGAAAGGTCAAAGTTTCCGCGCTTTGCGCGGGAGGGGGAGGGGAACTGAATTCAGACAAGGAATAAGAGTCGAGAATGGTACAAAAAATCTTCTTCTTTCTCTTATTATTAATGAAAGGTCAAAGCTTCCGCGCTTCGCGCGAGAGGGGGGGGGGAGGAACTAAATTTAAACAAGGTTTTAGAGGTCGAGAATGGTTCAACGAATCCTCTCCCCTAATAATTTTATAAAACATCAGAGCTTCTGCGCTTCGCGCGTAATGGAGGGGGGGGGGGAGGGGGGGGGACGGCTGCCGGAATATGAATTTTTGATATCTTTTCTCGTTTATTTTCGTGATAAATAACAGTTTCACAATATACATATTATGCTCAAATTAAAGCTAGATCACTTCGCTCGCTAGCCGAATTGTGAAAACAGAAATTTACTTTTTCGGGCGAGAGGCTATAGCACCCCCCCCCCCCTTCCCCGATGGAAATGTCAAAAATTGTACCGGTATGGTGCTTCTAATATGACCTTGTTAGTATTGATATGTTGAGTTAAAAAAAAAAGGTCTGCGCAATTTTCAAATTTCCGGCCCCCCCTATTGGAAAATCCTGGATCCGCGCCTGAGCAAGATGCTAATGTTTTGCCACTCTCCATTTCCGTGTTAAATGGTTACGATTATGAAGAAATGTCTCGATTGTTGTGAGCAATGAACTCGGTAGCCCAGCTTTTTACCTAGCCGGTAGAGCAAAGATGATTGAAACGAGCAAAGAAATAATAATTAATAAACAAATTTATAAAAACGCAACCATTAGGTCTAGTTATTGTTTGTTTTTGTTTTTTTATAAATCTGACTGCTAAGAAAGCATGTGCTTGAAAGTAGGCAACCAGGGGACCGATGGCTTTATGTCCTCTCCGAGGGACTTGATAATGAGGAGTAATGCCTTACCAAAGGGCACTAGCGCATCGACTTGGTTTAGATCCCGGTTACAAGACCACTGCTCTACCTCTGACAGGCGCGGATCCAGGATTTCTTAAAGGGGGGGGGGGCAAATTTGAAATCAATTTGAAATGGGGGGGGGGGAGTGAGCATTAATTTTTTTTTTGGCCTTCAAAAATCAAAAAAATCACACCCCCCCCCCCCTCCTTGAGCGCCAGGGGGGGGGGACATTTCCAAAAAAGGGTAAAATTTCGCAGGGGGCCAGGCCCCCCGGGCCCCTGGATCTTCCACTATCCTTTGGGCCATCACGCCTCCACGCTATAATATGGCAGTAGTCGAGTTGTACGGAAAGTAAGCACCAACTTTAAAAAAAAATCTACTTAGAGAAAATAAATAAATTATGTTGATGAATGATATCGATTTGGTAAAAATATGTTTTACTCGCACTCTTCAATCATAACAAACTATCTTTAACTGTAAAATCAATAATCATTTTAACTTTAATCTTTGAAAGCGAAAAACGTCTACTTGAGTGGGAGTAAGAGGGTAAAGTGATTTCCTTTTATTTCAAGGGGAGGGTAGTCCTGATACGAAAACACAAAACAACAACTTTACCGGTAATAGAGATTTGGTTTGAAAAAAGGATCCTCGGGACGGCCGACCGTAATCTAATCACTATTATTGTATTATTGAATTGAATTGAATTGAATTGAATTGAAATTTATTTCCATCACCATGACAATATATACCCAGATAAAATATGGAATTTCATAACATGTAACAATATCAAAGTTTCAAAGTTACATATAAATTGACATAACAGCAATCAAAATATAAAGAAAATATGAAGGTTTAAACCACAGTACAAATGGAAAATGGTGCATCCGTAAAAGCCAGTAAGGCTTGACAATTGAATGCACCAGGCGTGAAAGTAATAATAACATATACTTGGAAGAAAAGAAGAAAAAGAAGAAGAAAAGGAACAACAAAAAAAGGGGGAGTATAACTAATATATGTGTGGTTTTAAAATAAATTATGCGTTATAAAGAGAGAGAAGTTGTTTCTTGTAAAGTCTTTTAAAAGAATTATTAAATCCGACAGACTGTTAAAATGGAGGTATGGAATTCCACATTTTTGGACCAACATAACGGAGAGAATCAGTCAGTATGTTGGACGAAGCATTCCAATGATGGAATTTATCAGTATTTCTTGTGTAGTGGGTATGGACCGCATTGTTGAGACTGAATACGGTAGGTGCATAAGGTTTGGAGGTAGTGAATTTGAGAACAATCGTTGCATCAATAACGCAATTTGCAATTTATTAATATCATAAACATGTAAAGTATTGAATCTTCTAAATAAAGGTTGTGAGGGAGCTAAGAAAGGGGAATTAGAGCACAGTCTATGTAATTTTGACATTGACATTTTGCTCCGTTGGGGGGGACGTAAGGTGACCTGTTTTAGGTCAGTCATGGGGATTTTTTTTTTTTTTTTTAATTTTTTTTTTTTTAATAATTAAACAAAATAAAAAAAAAAAAAAAATCCAAAAGGGGGGGGGGGGGGGGGTTTATACACATACAAATACCAAAGGGGGTGTTTAACCCCCAACCCCCCCCCCCCCCCTGCGTACGCGCCTGATTATCATTATATTGTTGTTGTTATCATCATCATATTCATCATCAATATTATCATTATCATCATGATTTATCTTCATTATATGATCTTCTCTTTCTTCTTCTTCTCCTTCTTCCTCTTTCTGAATTCGTCCTTCTTCTAATTCTCAATTACCCCCTTCTTCTTGTTTGATACTTTTTACTTGTTGTCTTATTGTTTTTATAATCTATTATACAAAGAGATCGTGATATAAAACGTTTTATATTTCAAGAAACTGGCGAACATGCCAGAAATGCCCCAATTTTCCTCTTTTTTTAAATTTCTGTGCGCGCATTACCAATACCGTACTTTAAATGGCCGTAAACACGTGTGATTGAACTTTGAAGGCAAGAGAGGAACTTTCTGATAAGGTAAGCCAAATTCATTTTTTATTATAGAAAATAACAAAAATTTTTGATAAAATTATTCTTAATGACATTAATGGTAAAGTTAATAGCGAGAAATTTGATAAAATCATTTAAAATATTGAAGTAAAATCGGTGGTTAGTATAATATAATAGCTGATGAATGATGGCGGAGTTACCACCGTACTTTTACTTACGATGCGGTGAAATGGATGAAATGGAGAAGGAAAGACAAGACACCGACTAAACACTAAACTAACCTTATATTATCTCTACTTCTACCAATCGCTCAACATCCTGCTTGGATGGCGTTTGGGAAGAGACTGCACCAGTTCCACTAGCTTGGGAGGCCATTGGCTTCTCTCGACTCCATAAATCTAATACAGACATTCGAATTCAAAATTCAATTACTCTAAATGCACTACTTTGAATTCAACTATATAGACCTACTTTGAATTCAACAAACTTTGAATTAACCCCACCTTGAATTCAACCAACTCTGAATTAAACCAACTTTGAATTAAACCAACTTTGAATTAAACCAACTTTGAATTGAACCAACTTTGAATTGAACCAACTCTGAATTGAACTAACTTTGAATTGAATCAACTTTGAATTCAACTAACCTTGAATTCAACTAACCTTGAATTCAACTTAACTTTGGATTCAACAAACAACTTTGAATTCAACTAACAACTTTGAATTCAACTAACAACTTTGAAATCAACTAACAACTTTGAATTCAAATAACAACTTTGAATTCAAATAACAACTTTGAATTCAACCAACTCTAATTCAACTAACTTTAAATTCAACTACCTTTACTCGGAATCCAACTAGTCGGAATCCAACTAATCGGAGTCCAACTAATCAGAGTCCAACTAATCGGAGTCCAGTTACTAGGAATCAAGTTACTTTGAACTCAGTTACTCTGAATTCAATTTTCTTGAATTCAGTTTCCTTGAATTCAGTTTTCTTGAATTAATATTTCTTGAATTCAATTTTCTTGAATTAATATTTCTTGAATTCAATTTTCTTGAATTCAGTTTTCTTGAGTTTAGTTGCCTTGAGTTTAGTTGCCTTGAGTTTAGTTTCCTTGAGTTCAGTTTCCTTGAATTCAGTTACTTTGAATTCAGTTACTTATTTTTAAATCAGTTACTTTAAAGTCTGTTACTTTTAATTGTGAGAAATCTATCTAACAAAGCTCTATTTTTGCAATGCAAGAGTCCGAGTCGGAATCCAAAATGAAATCCGAAAAGTCCTTCAATTATAAACTCCCAACCGTTGAGCCAAGAGATTGAACTAAGTTTAAATCACTCGAGCTCTAACTACCGTAGACCGAGTCGAGAAAAACCTGCTCAAAAGTGCTGGTGAACACGACTCGGGAACTACAAGGCTAGAGAATTAGCAATTCAGAAATATAAGATGAAAGCTGACTAATCTTTAAATATCATAATCCCAACCGTAAATAAGCTAAGAGATTCGAATAAATTCCAATCACCCAAGCTCCAACTACTGTAGACCGAGACGAGAAACCTGCTCAAAAGTGCGGGTGAACACGCCTATTACAGGTTAGAGAAATAATAAATTATTCCAATCACCCAAGCTCCAACTACTGTAGACCGAGACGAGAAACCTGCTCAAAAGTGCGGGTGAACACGCCTGTGGTATTACAGGTTCGAGAATTAATAATTCAAAAATATAAAATGAATCTGACTAATCTTTTAATATAATAATCCCCAACCGTAATTGAGCTAAGAGATTTGAATAAATTCAAATTACTCAAGCTCGAAACTACTGTAGACCTAGTCGAGAAAACCTGCTCAAAAGTGCTGGTAAACCCAACTATACTACAAGGTTAGGAAATTAACAACTCCTTGTTAAGAAATTCAAAAAGAGTGATCAAATTCTAGATCTTTATTAAATCCCAATTTGGAACCAAGCTTATTTTAATAAATTAAATTAATACTCCCTACGATGACCCATACACACATGCAGCAAAACTACACACATGCACATTTATTAGTTAATTAATTTAGTCTTAACTACCTGAATTATGTTTAATTTTAATAAAATATAATTAGTTACTTATTCTTAAGTATACTCTGTCCCCTTCCCTACTTTTCTACAGCAAAAAGTAGAAGACTCGAAAGAGACAGGAAAGTGCAAGTAAGTGCAATCACTTGCATTAATTTAATTTAATTTATCTAGTTAAAATTTATTCTTAACTACTCTGTCCCCTTCTCAACTTTTCTTGGAACGAAAAGGAGAGGAACCGAAAGAGACAGAAAAATGCAAGTAAGTGAAATCACTTGCATTAATTTAATTTAATTTATCTAGTTAAAATTTATTCTTATCTACTCTGTCCCCTTCTCTACTTTTCTTTCAACGAAAAGGGGAGGACTCGAAAGAGACAGAAATTCTTAACTACTCTGTCCCCTTCCCAACTTTTCTTTCAACGAAAAGGAGAGGACTCGAAAGAGACAGAAATGCAAGTGCAATTTGATACTGACACGAAAGTGACAGCATCCAACAAACTAGAACAATATGTGAAACGCCAGACAAAAATAACCGGCGTAGAATAATTCTATGCCGAGTTATAAGAATGGAAAATAAAGCAAGGCACACGCAACAGTAAAATAAATCCAAAACACACCAAACGCCTGGGAATACCAGGCTAGCGCGAACACTCGAAAGAGCTCACACGAAAACGTAAACACAATACACGCTACACACGGCGAACCAAAAATGTATTCAGAACAAGATGGCTGCCCACGCTTCAAAAATGCGACACGTGCGACGGAAAATTCCGTAAAATCACGAATCACCGCACAGCAATGAAATACACATACGAAAAATACAATTACAATGGAACGGAAAAATATAGCCAAGCGCAAGTTCGAATGAAAATCGCAGCGCCAATGAAGTAAAATCGGTGGTTAGTATAATATAATAGCTGATGAATGATGGCGGAGTTACCACCGTACTTTTACTTACGATGCGGTGAAATGGATGAAATGGAGAAGGAAAGACAAGACACCGACTAAACACTAAACTAACCTTATATTATCTCTACTTGTACTTCAGCAAAGCTCAGCATAGCTGAAGATGCTCAGCTAACATGCTAACTCCCGGGTCTTGAGGTGAGCCGGGAGTCCATGATTCGGGAAACTAAGCGATCCTGGAGTAAGTGTGTGTGTTTGACAGCAGCAGAATCCAGAATAGTGTGACGGCCCGTGTCCGTGACTCTTATAGGCCCGTCTTTGAGAGGTTGCCGACGGACGGACGCGTAAGCGCATCCAAGACACGTATGAACTTACACGTCCGCGAAATAGGGTACAATAATTTGGCTTACAAAAGGCAATTTTACAACAATATCTTGTCTCATCTTGTTACATTCATCGGTTTTCAATCATGTCCAAAGTTTACACCGTGCTGATAGCGCAGCTCAGCAGACGCGGATTCCAGATGTGTGCTCGCCCGGAAGTCTAGGCCAGTGCTGTCTGTGTCCGTAGGTAGCCCTAGTTGTCGCCCGGAAGACGTCCAATCCGAGAAGAGAAATTAGGGACTTTTCGATTTGCACATTCACTAGTGGACTGCGACTAGTTATGTGGTCATTTTTTTAAGCAGTGCGCATGTGCATTGACAATTAAGCTAAGCTCATCGTTAGTAGCAGAATTCTCGAGCGCGTTTCAATTCCCCCTTGTTTTTTGCCGACGTTTGAAAACTGTGAATGTGATTGTGACGGTACTGTTTCACTTTCAGTGTTTGTAAGTATTGGTAAGTAAGCAATATTTTGTAGATACGAAACAGCACATTGAAGTCACAAAATGGACCCAAGCAAAGAGTTGTGAATTATGGGAACGTAATGCACCTGTCAATTGTATGACCCACCCCATGAACCCGGGGATGGTGCGTCACTTGTCTAATGTGCGTCGGATTTTACTATACCATGACGCACATATGCGTCAAAACTATGACGAACTTCAGGCTACCAATGACGGTACCTCGGTCAAAATTATGACGCACCAGTTGTTGATTTTGACTGTCATTTTGAATACACTGTACTTTATTCAGTGACGCACCTATGTAAAGTGACTGACATCGACACACCCCACCGTCAATATTGTGACTGACCATAGGAGTAAAATGACGGTACCTTGAGTCACACCTTGATGGTAAATGACCCAACCATGACGCACCTTCCCCGGGGTCCATAGGGTGGGTCATACAATTGACACCTGCATAAGCTCTCTAAAAATAAAATTAACACATTCTCTAGCCTGTAATTTCCCTTAAATGAAAGTTGTTGCAGATTAATCCATAAAATGAGCACATTTTATTTATGCATCACCAATTTGTTGCAGGATAATTATCAAATACAGTCCCATTCACCAAATTTGGTGTTGGATCTTTAGCTATTTGATCAAATTTTGTGCAAGTGTGAACATTATGCATGACATCACTGAGATGAGCGAGCGTCGTCGTTGTGTGAAATTGAAAAGGTAACGAACAACAGACAGCGTGCCTTGTCAACCCTGCTTAAAAAATTACTGCATACGTACAGTAGCAGCAGTCCACTAGGGAACGTGCAAATCAAAAAGTCCCTGATGATGCAACAACTGGACGCTCTCTTCTAACTTAGTTCGAGAACGCCTGGGTCTTAAACCTAGTCTTAAGTCGCACCCATTCTTGCCTGTGTGAAGGCTGATGTAAACAAAACATAAAATACGTTCCTAATCACCCATTCTTGCTCCAGACAAATGCAAACCTCCCATTGTTCCAAACTACCTTTGCTTTGGCCTTTGGAGGTTGAGATCCAACATCAATTGTATAGTGAAAATCTGATACCGGAATGATAGCAATTTGGGCGCTAGTTCAGGACTATGACCAGACTTTCGACCTGTGACTCTGGCATGGAGATACCCTACTAGTAATAGTACTAGAGTCTATAACAAATCAAAAATCAACTAAATTTTTAACAGTTGTTCAAATGCTGGTAATGATTTAAAAGTTATTATCTTTCTTACCTGTTTGTTGTCAATTTTCTTATCTTTTTTGAGAATTTTTCCAAAAATGAAATTGCACTTTCTCACAGGTTTCACAGCAAACTACTGCAAAATACTAGGTTTCGGAAACACAAGTACATGTAGTGTGCACGAAAATAGCAGTTTTGTGTAGCTAACTGATACTTTACGATAAAAGTGATAAGTGTACTAAAGCACATGCACAGAGATTGCTGAATATAGCGAAATCCCTGCACTAGCCTCTTTACACTAATCGCTATAATCATAAAGTAATACGCAGACAGAATTTAGAACTGCTTAAGTCTGCGTACAGAAAAAACATAGGTATAAAAGCTACAACCACCATTGAAAGTAATTGAGCCTTCTCTCTCAATTTATGTGCATCAGTGTCTAAAGAAGGAGATGCCAAGATGCCCAAAGGACCTGGACGGATCAAGAACAAGGGTGCGAAGGGGAAGAAATGGAGGAAGGGGCAGAGTTGTGTGACCAACCCGCAGAAGAAGGGACACAGAGAGGCAGCAAAACAGAACAGATTCCTACCGTCTAACTTCAGGAAAGCTCCAGGCCAGTCAGGTAGGCAGGCAGCAGTTGGTGTGCAAACATCAGGCTTGATAATTACCCAATTTGAATCTGTTTCCTGATTTTTTTTTTTGATTTTTTTTTTTCCTGATTTTGTCCAGATTTTTTTTTTTTTTTTTTTTTTTCTTTCCAATTTGACATTTATTTCCCTGATTTTCCCCTATTTCCCCCCTATTTTCTCACAAAATAGAGGGGGGGGAATGTTGTTAGATGCCATTTCCCCCAGAATCCTTTTTATCTTTTTTTTACTCAAGGGGGGGTTAGTGCTCACTTTCACCCCTGAAACATCCAAAATTTCTTTTTGAAGCCTTTATTGCTCAAAACAGTCGTTCTGGATTCTCAGTAAGGGTGTGAAACTGGGAGACTAAATTTGAGTCACCAAAGGAGACAAGAAATATTATTAGGTAGAATGTCATGATAGATCTAACATCAATGTCATTTTGATTGCCCATACTAATGCCAAATTATATAACTATGTTTTCACAAGGCCGTTTTCTGTTATGGTGTTTGAAAAATTACCATATAATCTATAGATTTTTAAAAGTAATGGGATTAATTGATTAAGCTCCACTCTTTTCATGAGTCTGTAACTCTTATGTCAAAACCCATTTCTCTTTACTTTATCCATTAGAAACAAACACTCAGATTTTTGGCATACATGATATCCTAGATGTTTCTTTACAACATTGATTGTTTAGTTCCTTCCATTAATACCCATTTTACTTCTTCATTGATACTTTCCTAGAAAGTGGACTGACACAGAAGGCCCTCAATGAGCACAATGTGGTACAAGGAGACAAGGACAGTGATGTCATGATGGGGGGCGTGGCCTCAGATGACGTCTCCGTGGGTGGGGAGACGTATGGCACGTTCCTGAGCGGGGTCACGGACTGCTCCCAACCCGCTTTCGACCGGGTGAAGAGGTATTGGGAGTCCAACTCAGCTAGTCATAAAGAGGTATGTAATGCTGTGTAGATATTGTTGTTTAATAAATCATTGTCTAAAGTAAGTTCAGTAGTTCTTTTATGTGCCCATCTTTGTAATAAGGGATGCTCATTTTTGTGTAATTCATACGCTAGGTTCACCATATAAAGCACTTGATTATTCCAAAGCAATTTATATTCGACGGTCATAATGAAGATAGATGCCTGCCATATAGCTTCATGTATGAAGTTTTTGGAAAGTTGTTGGTTATTAAGAGTAATCTGTTTACTTGTATTGAGATTGATACCGTAAATCTCCATGTATAAGGTGCACTTTTTTTTTTTTTTTTTTTTTTTAAGTTTTAATTTATGGCGCTATGCCTGGCAATGTCTCCCAGATCAGTAATCAGTGTGTTGACTCACCACTCGGAAACTACAACAACACTAAAATTTGTCTGTCATCTTGGTTTGAAAGTAATCTTTCTAATAGATCTCAATATGTAGTTTATAATAATAATTCCTCAATTTTTTTCATATAACAAATGGTGTACCACAAGGTTCTATCCTAGGACCTAGGTACTCTATTGTTTGTAATTTACATTAATGATCTTACACATTCTTCTAAAAATGACATTGTTACTATTATTGGTGACAAGTTTACAAGCACATATCAGCGCCTTTAACTGCATCTCAATGTTAAATGAAGGTCCTTCCCCGCGTGGGTTTTCGGCAACAAAACAACAACAAAACAATTTTTTTTTTTTTTTTTTTTTCCCTCCCTAAAATAGGGGTGCGCCTTATACACAGGTGCGCCTTATACACAGAGATTTACGGTATTTAAATGTTATAAGCTACTAAAATAGCTGCATTTGCTGGGCTTCACCTCCACCTCGTTTGAAAAATGACATGAATAAATTATATATAAACAAAAAGCTTATAAGCCAAAGATTATATGCTATTTTAGTGTCTGTCAAAGGAGTAACAGCTCTCTGAAAACTCAAAATCTAAATCTTTGAAAATCAGAAGTTGTTGACTTAAAATACAGCTATATAGGCAAGCAAGTCGGGTCCATATGTTGTATTGTAACTGCAGCAAATTTGACCATTGTTGACCAAGAATTTGGAGGGCTGCGGAAAATGAGGTTTTGATTTGCTTTTGTGCAATACTGAAAGGGAAAATATTGTATTCCTATATTCAATGTTCATTCTGCCTTTCATTGATAAAAGTTGCATTTTCATTGAATAGAGTCTTAAATATATTGTAACAATTTAGAGTGGTTAGAGTACCACTAGATGTAAGTAACTGTCTTTCACATTCATCTAATCAGATTTGTGCCGTATTAGCTGCTGTAACTGAAGTGATAAGAGAGAAGGGCGGAAAGGAGACAGAGACAGAATATTTTGC
Source organism: Strongylocentrotus droebachiensis (assembly GCA_035222895.1). Lineage (NCBI taxonomy): Eukaryota > Metazoa > Echinodermata > Echinoidea > Camarodonta > Strongylocentrotidae > Strongylocentrotus > Strongylocentrotus droebachiensis. The sequence goes on along the minus strand of JAVYIG010000162.1, from coordinate 759,389 downwards.
AGCATTGGTAAGAACTTGTTACATGATATTCATGCAATTACATATATTGTAACTGGCTTTAGTCACAGCAGACATTATTTTCTGAGTAATGTAGTTCGGTAGTTCTTTATAGCCTGTTCTTCATCTTTCCTTTTTCTTCTCTAAGCATCTCATTTTTTCTCACTTTCTACCTTCCCTTTCTTAATATGTGCCATAATTTTTGTCGTTAGTTACGTCATGCTATTTAATCCTGACATGTACTTTTCAATTTATAGTACTAATAATATTATTTTGTGTAGTAATTTATAGTAATTTGTTTATTAAAAAGTATGCATCGCAGCCTAGGGGCTGAATTGTACAATCTTTTTACAAAAGTAATTTACTTGATTAAAAAATACCCCCAAAATCAAAAAGATACAAGTAAACAATATGCAATTGTAAGGAGCACATGTGAGTTTACCACTAAATAAGTAGTATGTTCTATCTTTTTGTTGTAAAATAGATCGTTAAAAGGTGATTTATTTTTGTTCATATTGTTTTGTAGATGACCACATTAGACACAGTAGATGATGAAGAAGCTATATCAGCTGTCCTTTTTCTTTTATCACTCATCATCAAAAGGTATGTATAACAAACTAATTTCATTTCTGTTTCTCTTCTCCATCCTTTGGCTTTACCTGTATTGCTTCTCAATTCTTCTACTCTTACTACTTCTGCTACCGCTCCTGCTGCTACAACTTCTGGCACTTATTACTACCATTAGTCTTATCTTCTATTTCTACCTAAAACTACTGTTGCTATTTTCCACATTTATTAGGTATATCTTCTTTTCCTATCCTACTACACTGCTACTTTTATTAGCACCAACTAAATACTACTGCTTCTATTACAGCCAATATCTATTCCTTGACAGCTACTGCTTTTGCAGCTACTATTTTTATAGGGCGTTGCAAGAGAGTTATGATTGATTGCAAGTTGCAAAATTTGCAACTAATATTTGCAATCAATTGCAACTCAATTTTTTTGCAACGCCCCACTAGTCTCCTGAATTTCCTAGGATTCTGTAAGGATTAAAGTTTTAACTATTAAGTTAGGTTGACTAGATCTAGCATTTATGCTCCCCCTCTCTCTCTCTCTCTCTCTCTCTCTCTTATGGGGTGTTGCAAGAAAGTTGAGTTGCGATCAATTGCAAATTTGCAATTATTCACAAGACTTATACTTGATTTGGGGGATTTGCAATTGACTGCAACTTTCTTGCAATACCCCATAAGTCTTTTTGTCTTATTAGTATCACAAATATACTGCATTTATGTTCTTCTGTTTGAAATTTATCGTCACCAGGGTGCCAGCATCCATCTTAAAGCTGAAGTTCTCAGTATGCTGCCAGACCCTTCTAAAGATCCTAGCTGTGCAATCCTCATCTCCGACTGCTGCCACTGCGGTGGTGCGTTCGGCTCTCTCCTGCCTGAGTACCATCCTGCGGGTCCAGGACCTGATCGTGTGGTCCGACTCCTCTACGCTTCAGATCTATCACGGCATTCTCAACTATACGGTCCATTCAAAACCAAAGGTGGGAGAAATGTTGTAAATAATAATAATAAAACTCAGTTTTTATATAGCGCTTATTACAATCACTAAGCGCTTCCAAACTTGGAGATTATTACCCCGGCTTTAGCTGTGCTGCCATTACAACGCTCTAGCATTTCAAAGAATTAATTCCTGCTAAGTACCCATTTCGTCACCTGGGTTGAGTGGGGCAAATGTAAATCAATGTCTTGCCAAAGGACATTAATGCCATGGCGGGTCTTGAACCGCGGACCTTGTGATCGACAGTCCGGCGACTTAACCACTTGATCACGGCACCTCTACTTTCATAATGTTGAGGGTAGACTTTTTGTATTGCCGGTAAATGTTTCAGATGAATATCACAAAGTCTTTAACTGTCTTCCTCTAATTGAACAAGCATAGACCAAAATGTTTAGCCGAGAATACCCTTATTGTTGTAGCTCTTATATTGTATTTTGGTTTTTAATGTTTCATTGTTGAGCCTTTAATTGTTGTATCACCACTGATCTGCTTTATTGTGAGCCATTTCTGGATTTATTATGCATGTACAGGTTCTATTCACCTGGTTGAAATTCTAAATATCACAAAATAAAAATTATCTTAGAGTAAACAAACAACTAAGTGTCTACTTAGGGGAAATGTATTAGGCTGCCTCCTGGATCAAATTAATTTGACTACATGTGTGGTGTCAAAAACTATCAATAATTTACCTTAGAAGATAAATGAAATCTTTGATGTACAATTAGAATTGGTCATGGCAAGAGCTCTAAGTTCATTTTTGCATCCCCAATCAGGTACGCAAAGCTGCCCACCATGCTGTGTGCTCGATCTTGAAAGGAAGTAAATTCATGACCTTACCTGACCCGCCTTCCCATCATCCCGCAGCGGGGACGACTTCAAAATTCTGTGTGAAGCAGATTGAGCAACATGGAGGTGAGTTATGCTAGAGACATTCTTGGAATTATTTCAGAGGGGAAAGTATTTGGCTTATTTTGTGATCTGATGTGGATTTGTCCCCTGCTGGTAGGCAAAGTTGACTGAAGATGGTAGTCAAAGCGCACAAAAGACCATTAAGTGAAAATTCATCAATTAAAATATCAGTATAACTTCATAATACAATAACTTATCCTTCATCATAACATATGGTACATAAATCATCAACAGTTTGGCATTCTATTATTTGTAAGTTTTGATGATAATTTATTATTGAAAAAATGAAGGTCTGTCCAAACGATTTGAGAAAAGACTACAAATTTCCCCAGTATTCTAAATGCTGTATAAATATGTCACCCAAGGGGCTTCTAGCAATTGTGAGGGGAATGATACTGTGGACCAAATTTGCTTCATTGCAATTCCAAAATGTCAAACAGCACCTATAATTCACCATTCCATACGATCAATTCATCTATGACTGTTCATTTATGATACACCTATTCTATTGTTTGTATTTCTTTTGCTGCAGGTACTGGAGAGGCAGGAACAACATGTCATGTTCTGAGCCTTCTCAAAGACAATCTTGTGACCTTTCCCAAGAACCACCTCAAGACGACATGTGAAACTATACTAAAGGTCATGACCCTCAGCAATGTGGTGAGTAATCAGATTAGTTTCATATGTGAACTGTCTCCTTCATTTGATAGTTTACCATCATTCGGAATCTCCTCTAGGCCTGTTCTGATGAATTTGAGGTTTCACCAGTGGACCTTTTATCTCCTGATACGTATAGTTTGTGTTGGAGCGATTCTGCAGTTTAATAGATAGAAGCAGATGTTATACGCTTAAAATCTGTCCAACTGTTGTTTTTTTCTGCAAGGATGATAATTAACCTTGTCTGCTAGTATATAGTAATATAATTAAATTGATTAAACTGACATTACCCTATACTTGAAGCTTTGGATACATACTCTTCCCCCAACATCTCTGTCCATTCTAGTATCCTATTCTCCTAAAGAATTTGATGTAGTGGTCATATTCAGGTTGTTGTCTCTCTAAAAATAATGCTACTCAATTAATATCTTATATTTTGTCTTTGTATTCTATTTTCTAGTTCCTAGCTTGCGACATCTGTTTCAATGAAAGCACTCTCTTGCATGTTTCTTTTTCTTGTTGATCTGGTGTATTCTTGTCCTGGTTTTGGCAGGTCTGGTGTGGTGTGTTTACAGTGCTATATAAAAAGACTATGAGATAAACTATGTGCAGCTAAGCACTACTAATCTTCCACCAGACCTCTATCTCGGCTCATCAATGCCCTCTACTACTGTGATCAAAGTCAGATTATTGTATTTTTTTATAATTTGATGCATATTCTCTTTGTCTTTGTATTCCATCTTGTATTTGCCAGCTTGTGACATCAGTGTCAATGAAAGCACTCCACGGCATGTTCACCATGCAGCCAAGCCCTGCTAGTCTCCCTGCAGACCTCAATGCTCAGCTCATCAATGCTCTCTATGACTATCAACCTGGAGAGAGTGATTCACAAGCTATGCAGGCATGGCTGGCTGTCATGCAAGAAGCTCATCTCAATCTCTTCAGGTATGTATGTCACACTGTGTTGTACCACATGTTATTCCATGGACATCATAAAAGTTCAAGAGCATTAAAGTTATGTTTCACACCAGCAGTGGATAAATTTGTCAAAATAGGCAAATTTCTTTTCTAGAAGCTGGATTGCCTTAAAGACCCTTTTGCAACCAACATCAAATTCTGTAGAACTTTGCAGGAATTATGAATATGTCATGTATGTCCTTTCTGTGAAAATTTTAACGTTAGCAGTGTCCTAATATTCAAATAATGCAAGGAAGCCTGTTTACTTGCTAGATTTCACTGTCAGACACTATTGAGTGACTGGCTATTTTTCTTCTTTGATAATAACATGCATAAAATGAGCTGTAAAGGGTACATAAGCATTTGTCTACATCAATAACCCACTTCTTGTGATGGCCAAACGTAAATGGGATGAAGGTGAACTCCTGACGATCTCGTGAAAAAAGGCCCTGTTTACTTCTGAATTCTCCTATTCCGTCATTGTTACACAAGGCACATCTTGTTTCCATCGGCATCAATATAAATTCAAATTCCGTTTACCTGCTTTTTCTTGACAGACTTGATCAGAAGACGTGTATCAGTCATCTGCCTCGTCTCTTTACATCAGCCATGAAATGTTTCCTGTCCAACAGGGCTGAAGTGGCAGTATCTGCTACAGGGGTACTCAAGGTATGTCCCAAATTCCTCATTGTGTTTGTTTGGGAGTATAATAGAAATCCTTCATTACTTTTACTTTTTTATAATAATAATAATAATGGATAATTTTAAAGTGCACATGTCCACCACACAAGGTGCTCAAGGTGCTTCAATATTACCCCAGCTACGCTAGCCTACCGAGTTTAGTGCTCATTGTATTCAAGGAATTCCTTCCTGCAGCTACCCATTTAAAACTTGGATGGAGAGTGGCAACTGTAGATTAATGTCTTGCCAAAGGACAGTAGTGCTGCGGTGGGACTCCAACCGCAAACCATGTTATTCACAGTCCAGTAACTTATCCACGAGACCCTGCACCTCTACAGGGTGTATTATTGTCTGTAACCTTCTCAAGAAAGCTCAGATTTTTGTCAGCATGACTTTTTTTTGTGTGTGAAATGATTAGCCGCCAACTTTTTTTGATTCCTGGTTTTCTGCTTTTAGTTCGTATTATGCACCCTTTATTCCTCTTGTTTTCTGAAAACATCTGTATATGAGCATATCAAATACATTCTATTCCTAATTTTAGATTTGGTGATTCCTTACTTTTGCTGTGGTTGGCAGGTATGGAAATGGAATGATATTCTATTTATGAATATGTAGTCATAATAAATACCAGTCGATCACTAAAGATCTTCAAAAGTTTCTCTTGCAGAACAAAGTCTAGCAGGACAAAGTTGAATGCATGTAACTCAAAGTAACTTTTAAATTACCAATCTGTGGTTGATATATAGTGTCCTCCTTCTTTGTCTCTACCAGACACTGCTCTTAGAATGTGTGAAACCAGCCAAGGAAAATATCGCCAAGCAGATGGGTGCCAATGCTCCTATCAGGAAGATGTTTCAGTCCATAGAGGGCGGGCTCTCCTACAAGTTCCACTCATCGTGGGGTCTTGTCATGAAAGTCCTGGCAGCCTTTTTTGAGGTAAGCTTCTTTTTCTGATGACTTTTTGAGCTGAAATACACTGGCTATGCTGCTATAATCCTAAGTGTTTAGTATTGAGTTAGTTTATTTATGAAGCTTAATTTAATATGATTGTGAGGTAAAGATATTGTAATGTGTGGGATAGATCTGATGAAAAATATCTCTTTTAGTTGAAATAAAAAGTGATTGTGGTGTTATATTGTGATCCTAAAACATATATTTGATAACTGTATATAAAAGATTGTGTTCTTAAGCTTATGATATTACCACATGACCGATTGTGATAAGCTACATAAATGAAATTAAACATGCATACCGTAATTAACGGTGTATTAACCACACTTTTTTGCCGTGAAAAAAATTCAAAGTCAGGGGGGTGCATCTTATACACGGTACACAATTTTTTTTTTTTTTTTTTTTTTTTAAGTTCCGAATTATGCCCCTCCACCTGGCGCTATGCCTGGCAATGTCTCCCAGCTCAGTAATCGGTGTGTTGACTCACCACTCGGAAACTAGAACAACACTCAAATTTGTCTGTCATCTTGGTTTGAAAGTAATCTTTCTGATAGGTCTCAATATGTAGTTTATAATAATAATTCCTCCAATTTTTCTTCTATTACATGGCGTACCACAAGGTTCTATCCTAGATCCTCTACTGTTTTTTAATTTACATTAATGATCTTACACATTCAGCTGCACCTCGCAGTTAAATGAAAGGCCTTCCCGCGTGGGTTTTTTAACACGGACCTCACTTGCTGCCGACAGAGTCGGCAAAAAAAAACATGTAAGTGTTGTTGAAGATTTATAATAGATAAAAAAGTAGCACACTGCTTGATAATAAAATATGTGAACCTTTCAGGCGTTTGGTGGCGAGGGTCACAGCTTCATGTCCAAGTGTCTCCAGACCATGTGTGACCTTCGGGGGTCACAGCACTTTGCATACACCCAGGAGCTGGACAAGGCCATTGGGGCAGCCATCTTGGCTATGGGGCCTAGACTTGTGCTCCAGGCTGTTCCACTGCATATCACAGGAGATGAGTAAGTGATGAATCTAATCATGTATTGCCATTATAAACTTAAAGAGAAGGTTGAGTTCTGGGAAGAGGTGAACAATTATTTGTGAGTGTTATCATTATTATTATGCAAGTGTGAAAGAACATCAGATAAAACATATGTTCCCTGAAAAGCATGGCTCTTCAAATGCTTTCATATTCTAAATATGGCAGGTAACATCGTAAAAATCGGGACGGATTTTTACACATGTTCGTGTAGTCCCATATACATCTTTCTGTGTACAGTGCTTGTAACTTTACCAAGACTTGGCCAGATTTCTTATCATTTTGATGATTCCAGAACCTTGCAATACACACAAATATTTATATGCTAGATGATCAACCTTTTCTGTTCGATTCCACACCGTTTCTTTCATAATGCAATCGCATGACCAGAACTCAACTTCATCTTTAAGATGTAAACTATTCCAAAAGTTGCAGCTTAGTAAGATTCATATCAGGGTAGATTCATGAGGAAGCGTAGTCCAAAGTTACTATTTATTTAGATCTTTGCTTACAGATGAGTTTAATATTTAGTATTCTTTAACAGAAAGGAAAATAAAACTTAATAGAATATATAATTGATATGATATGAAGGTAGCTAATCACAAGTATTTCAGCAGTTTGGCAGTTTACCTTCTTCTTGAAGTCTTTCTCCTTCTCTCTGTCTCCCTCCACCTCTCTCTTTCTCTCTCTTTCTCTCTTTTCCCTCTCTCTCTCTCTCTTTTCTCTCTCTCTCTCTTCCCTCTTGCTCTCCTGCACCACCGCTCTCTCTCTCTTTGCAGTTTTGCCTTTACCTCTCCTCCTTTTGCCTTTTCCTGTTTTTAATTATTTATTAACTTATCAATTTTATGATGCACGATATGTAGTTTGGTTTGGCTTTTCAGGGACCTGGTAATTTATTATATTGCATTCCTAGATTTGCATATTTTATGAATGTACTGAATGAATTGACTTTGAATTTTGTAATCAATTGTAAACAAACTATGAACAAGTTCTTTCTTTTCCTGTTCCTGTACCACAACAGAGACAACTATGATTTCCCCCGGAGCTGGTTGATTCCTGTGATACGAGACAACGTAGCAAACACACAGCTCGGTTTCTTTACCAAGTATTTCCTACCACTAGCAGCCAAACTCAGAACAAGATGTAAGACCTCCTTTGTATCAAACACTTTTTGACTGCTTTAGAGTAGTCATGACTACGATGTTCGTAATAATTTGTTTCGCATTGCTGTTAACAAAGCTTCTCATAATAGAGAACCATTGAATTTGTTCAAGAGAGAACATTTGATGATAATGATTGTATTGGTGCAGTGATGTCACTACAATGTATCCTCAACTCATGCATTCAATAAAATAACTCAAAAAGAAATATAAGAAAATAACTGCTAAACAAAGTTATTATTCTCAATTCTAACTCAATCATACATTTATTTTCTGAACAAACCAAATCAAGAAAGTATCTGAATATGCACCTTCATCAGTTATTGGCATCATACTATCAAACCTGCTTAAGTGACCACCTGTCTACAAAGACCACCTGTCTACAACAAGCACATTTTTTGTTTCCCTTGAAAATGGTTTCTCATTGAAACATGTACTAAAGGAACCTGTCTACAAAGACCACCTGTCTACCAAGACCATTTTTTGTGTTTCCCTTGTGCAGTCGCTATAGACAGGTTTGACTGTATTATTGAAATGAATACCGTATTTGCCGGCGATAAGGCCGCAGCCCCGTATAGGCCGCACCCCCGATTTTGACATTTTTTGTTTTTTTTGTTTTGTTGTTGTTTTGTTGCCGAAAACCCACGCGGGGAAGGACCTTCATTTAACATCGAGGTGCAGTTAAAGGCGCTGATTTGTGCATGTAAACTTGTCACAAAGAATAGTAACAATGTCGTTTTTAGAAGAATCTGTAAGATCATTAATGTGAATTAAAAACAATAGAGTACTAGGTCCTAGGATAGACCCTTGTGGTACACCATTTGTTATATAAAAAAAAATGAATAATGAAAAGGAATTATTATTATAAACTACATATTGAGATCTATTAGAAAGATTACTTTCAAACCAAGATGACAGACAAATGTTAGTGTTGTTGTAGTTTCCGAGTGGTGAGACATTGCCAGGCATAGCTCCATAAATCGAAACTAATAAAAAAAAAATTTTAAAAAAATCTTTTTTTACTCTTTCGCCGCATAGGCCGCACCCCAACTTTTTGATATTTTCTCTTCCAAAAATACTGCGGCCTATACGCCGGCAAATACGGTAGTCCTATTCATGACATTGTCATTACCTTTACGACAACAATGATCACATTAGTCCATTTCCATTGTTTTTTATAGCACTGGAATTGACTGAGCAGGGGAAGAAGGTGGAAGGCAAGACATACGATGTGCTCCAGTCACAGATCTGGTCCCTGCTACCTGGATTCTGCAAGAACCCAACGGACTTAGCTGCAGGAGCCTTTAAAGGCACCGCCAAGATCCTGGGAACGGCACTAAACGAGAGACAGGACTTACGACTTGACGTGTGTGCTGCCATCAGGAACCTGATCACAAAGAATATGGAGCATGGTGAGACACTTTAAAACCCCACTGTACTACTTATAGCTACTTGCGCCCTCTATACAGTGCGTCCCAGAAAAAACAAAACCAAGAATTTTTGATGTTTTATCATAACTTAATCACATTTATATTTAATAAATGACACATATTTGGGAAGCTTAGATCCTCCTCTTTCATTTGATGCAACTCATTATGATGCATATTTCACGCATGAGTGATTAAAATCAATTTGAAGAGAGGAAACCGAAAAGTCGTTTGGCGGGCGGTATCTGAATTTTAAAGAGAAAATCACATTTCTAGAAAGTTGAGTTTCTGTCCTTTCATATGACACCTCAATCAGCTTTCCAAATATGTGTCATTTATCAATTATAATTGTGATTAAGTTATGATAAAACATCGATAATTCTCGGTTTCGTTTTATCTGGGACGCACTGTATAGCAAACAATACCTAATCGGTGACCATTGGTCCCCCATGATCCTCTTTTACTTATGTTAACTGAAAACTGATTTGATGAGATAACCACATGTCCAGTGACCTTGCAGGGTGGTCTAATTCCCCTGGCTGAACTATTACAGACAGGCTTTTAACAGGTCAAAAGACACTGGACACCTGCAGTTAACAAGTCAAATATGAACCTCTATATTTTACTGTCTAATTTTAGAAAATGATAATGATATTCAGGTGATTTTATGTAAAAGCGCATAGATTTATCTAATCAATTGTGCTTGCTTGCGAGTACAAGTACATCGAATACTGAGATCAAGGAGAAATAAAATGTGATGGAGCCTTGAATAAAAGCTAGGTCATGAGAATATTGTTGATAAGAAGTAAATGAGAATTTGAACCCAATATACAGTAACCTTGGGTCATTTATTATGAAATACATACAAATTTAAATTGAGTAGATGGATGGCATAATGTTAGTACATGTCGAAAGACAAAGGATCACTCTAATCTGTGCTGTTGAATTTTAAGATTTCATTAAAGACACTTGCCAACTTCTAGTTTGAATTTGTTTTTTTTCTGCAGAGGTGAACCGAGCAGAGTTGGCCCGGTTTGATAAGAACTACCTACCCATCATGTTCAACCTGTACACCAGCGGAAACGCAAGACAAGATCCATCTCTCTTCTCAGTCTTAGAGACCATCAAGGTCTATCTTCAGATCGCAGACCCTAAGGTATGTTTAATCCACCAGTCACTTTACAATCTGACTACAGCTTAATGTGAAAGAAATTGAAGAGGGCTCCTGTATATCAGGATCTCTCTTTAGTTTAATCGGTCATACCAACTGTTATCTCTTTGTGTAAAAGCATAAAAAATACTCTGTATTTCTAGTTTTGCCTTGAGATATTCTCAATTGTTTTCTGTTAGAAGGTTAGTTAAAACATGTCATAATCAAGTATTGTAACTGTTCTGTTGGCTGATTGATACTGAACAGGCATGCCAGATTAATGGACAGCTGAATGTTGGCTCACTGCAGAGATTTAGGAACTACAGCACACATCTTCATTGCATACTTGAATTATATTATATTTTCTGAATTAATCCATTCACATAAACAAGTATTTTAACACTGTTTCGTTCCTTTCAGCTGATTGCTGTTATGTTGGACAAGGCGTGTCAGAAGCTAGACCAAGAAATGGTAGAATATCAGCTCACTGAAAGCCCTCAACTGCAAAATGCAGCACACATCTACAGTCTAAACTCTAATTCTGCTACATCTTATAAAATTCATCCCCTGTCATGATCAAGTATTTTAACACTGTTTTTTTTCTTTTCAGCTGATTTCTGCCATGTTAGACAAGGCGTGTCTAAAGCTGGACCAAGAAACAGCTGAACGTCAGCATGCTGTCATGGACCTCGTCATTGCCATGGCAACCCACCTAGATGCAGATCACATGACCAAGCTCTATAAGATGATCACTCCTATGTTAGAGGTAAGATTTTGTATTCTAGTAAATTATTTGAATTACCATGCCCCTTGAATAGGACTAGAGTTGTAGGTCCTCTGCTCTTCATTACAAGCATTTACAATGTGTGCATGTATACTTCCTTTCCAAGCAGACAGCTAGAAAAGAATACAAAATAAAATACAGGTGAGTATCATATATTAATCATATTTAGAATAAAAATTAGATTTCAGCTGTTTTTTAAACAATGGAAGGTCCTTCTGTATAAAAACCTTAATTTATATAATACTCACCTGTATTTTTTTTTTATTCTCATCTAGCTGTCTGCTTGGAAAGGAAGTATACATATATTTTAATGATTTGTATTTTGTTAAAATATTGTTTATATGTTATATTTTGATTGTATTTTGAAATTAATAAATGATCGAACGAACAAAGTAATTGGCTTCATATTAAAGTTTATCCCAAATCTTGAATTCTACAGAGCACAGACCGTACCATGCAGAAGAAAGCATATCGAGTACTGGAGGAGATATGTGAAGGGGAATCTACAGCCTCGAAGGGTTTCCTTCAAGCTAACTTAGATGATCTTCAATCTGTTCTCCTCAAGTCCCTCTCTAGCTCATCACCATCATCCAAAGCAGTAAGTACATCATGCATTTAAAGCCCCACTGCACTACTTATAGCTACTTGCACCCTCTATATAACAAACAATGCATAATCGGTGCCTGTTGGTCCACCATGATCCCCTTGCAGGGAGGTCTAATCCCTCCATGCCAAACTAGTGCAGAGGGGCTTTAAAATTCTGCTCCTCAGAGAGCAAGAAACCTACAATCCAAATGAGCTGCAAATTGTCTATCATGTCTGAGCAAATAAGGTTTTAAAAATGCATGCGATCATGCTGTACCCATCAAGTTATATAGTGTTTCTTTGTTTTAGTAGTTCTCAAATTTCCAAAGAGGGGTTTTAGGTCAAATAAATTGTAGAAGTTTAAGAAGATCTGAACCTTCCTCTCAGTTTCCATCTTTGTTTCTCTTGAAATTACTATGATTGATAAAAATGGAAAGGATTAAATGCATGATTAAACATGGATCCCTACCCCTTTATTTCCTTCTAATTTATAGAGGAAAATAAATACAGATCATTTAATTACTCTAGTCATGCAGTCGTTCATTGAATTCCTTTTCTATCTTTCCTCTCAAACTATAGCCTAGACTAAGGTGCTTACATCACATTGTAAAGAGCCTACCAGGAGAGAACGAAGCTTTCATAGTCGCTATACTACCAGAGATCATCTGTCATTGAAACAATACTCTCTTTGCTATCTCCCCTCCCTATCTATAGCCTAGACTTCGGTGCTTACATCACATTGTAAAGAGCCTACCAGGAGAGAATGAAGCTTTCATCGTCGCTATACTACCAGAGATCATCCTGTGTATCAAGGAGATCAACCAGAAGGCCAGAGCATCGGCCTTTGGTCTCCTGGTGGAGATTGGAAACACCATGCTCAAGCACTCGGATCAACCCAGAGAATGTAATTATGATAATTATTCCATTGTTAGCTAATTTTCAAATATTTAATGATTTTAACATTGTGTTATAAGTGTACCTTTTGAATTAGTAGACACATGTAGTCTATAAAACAACATGATTTATTGCATATGTGAAATGTGTCACCACACAAGGATGTATGGGATTGAAAATTTCTATCTGAATACAAATCATTAATCGACAAATACATTAAATTGGATTGCTTTTCATTAAAGCTGAAAGCAAGGTTCATTTTGTGAATATAGTAACATTTGAGAATGTCTCTGCTATTCAGTTTGCAAAATGACAGTTTTTTTACAGCGTGGGTTTTCATCTGCCTTGAGAAGACATTTATCCAGAAAGGGAAACTTGAACTTAAAGTCATTAGCTTTCCAAGTTATCAACAAATATATCAAGGCGATTCTGAAGTGGTGTTTCTTGTATATTCTCTGATGATCTGTTATATGTTTTTTTTTTGTCAGTGTGTGTAAGCAAGTACTTGGAGATGTTAGCTGCTGGTTTAGCAGGGTCACCCCACATGGTCAGTGCTACCGTCCTAGCTCTTACAAGGATCCTCTTTGAGTTCAAAGGTCAGTGTGACAACCAGGATGTCATCTATTTTAGTTGATATACCACGTTTAAAGATTTCTAGGCCTCTGATTGAGCAAAACCGCAGGCATGAAATTCGCTTCTGACTGCTGGGCAGTATAGCGAACTTTGCCGGGCCTAGATTTATTTGCATCTACAATGCCAGGACATATTTTTTGCTATAACAATAACTACTCAGTGATGACCGTGTCTCAGGGCACAGTGCAGTTTCAAGACCACCTTTGGAAATATTTTTAACCATGCCCCCTCAAAGCAGCAGTCAATATTTGTATTTCTTTGCTGCTGGTTATATAATCTATAAAATAACACTTTTCTTAATTCAATAATTTGGATTTCTAGTGTATATATTCCTTGAACAAGAATTAACCTTTTTATAATATTGTCATTCTCTTAATAAGTTCATAATCATGTAAAATAAACAGATAAAAACTGTAAAAACAAGAAACTTTCACAGCAGAAACTTTTGTGACTTGTAAATAATAGCCATTTTCACAGCAAGTAACTTGCAGTTGGCAAAAAAATCAGTGATGTGTACTGTGTGATTCAATATTTCAATTATATGAATTTTGTGTGAGTATTAACGACTAGCGAAATGTGTGAAAAGAATCTGTTTTGACAGTACAATCGATGCTAAGTTCTGACAGAATTGCCCTTTTCTCTCCTAGACATCATGCGAGGCCCTCTATTGGAGCAGTTGGTAGATGCTGTGGATACTCTGATGCAGGCAAAGGGTAGGGAGGTGCTCAAATCAGCCTTGGGACTCATCAAGGTTTTATGTACCGTCATCCCTGATGCTGTCCTAGCCCCACATGTAGCAAAACTGGTTAGTCTGTGTCTTTCATTCTCTTTTGTCTGTTTGAATACTGCTTAATCTTGCTTCTTTTTTTGAGACCACATAATGCTAGATTTGCATTTTTTCTTTTTTCCTTCTCCAAATTAGGTGGGCCTCGTTCATATCTTGTTCTCTCAAATTTTGCAACCTCCCTTTCTGTATCTACATCTCTTTGTTTTCATGCCTGTGTATCTTTCTTCTATCTTACTCCTACATCACCTTCATTCAATTTCTTTCTCGATGTCTTGAGAGCTCGCTGTATATTTGTCAGGAAACTTTTACACACAAATTATGTTCCTGTTCCCAGTGTTTATTAAAAGCTGCATGTTACTAATGACAATTTGGCTCTATGTACTGAATTCCTTTTCAGGTTTTTTATGTTATTGATACGTTGCAAAACTGATTGATTACTTGTTCTTTTAATGACATAGATTTTTATGCAGCTTGCAGTCATTTATATGAGTTTCTGTTTAATCACATTTAGATTCACTGTATAGCTTGTTTGAAGGAAGCTAATAAGAGGAACCTGAGAGTACCCATCAAAGGAATCTATTCTCGTCTCGTCCGCAAGTTTGGGTAAGCTCCTAGAAATCCTTAAGAATTCTCTTGCAGGAAAACGAAATAATTGTAATTTAGAAGCTATTTCTAATCTCTAATATAGCTTTTTTATTATTATTAGCTCAGTTAGCATGCAATATAACCTATAGACAAATATTAATTTGACAGAAATTCTTGAAACCCACCAAGGCCCTTCTCTACTTGTTTGTATTGATAGCTGTCCTTGAAAGGATTAACTTGAATAGACTGGACAATATTCATGAACAGAATTAGTTAATTCTAAATCAGTTTAAATGACATTGCAGGGGCAAAGTATTTCTTGCTCCCCTTTTTATGCTAGCCTAAATTATAAACTTCATAGGGAGAAAAAGATTTCATTAAACTAATGGCTATGAAGAAATAGAGCACATTTGTTGTCAGTTGTTATGAGGTTGATAAATTGTCAAGGGAAGAAATATTTCAAAAAGGTTTGTTACATGTCAGTGGTTCAACAGCCAGATTGACTCTCCAGCAAGAATTCCTCACAAAGAAACATATTTATGTTGCATAGAAACATCTGGAAGTTTTGAAGTGGGCAAAAAGTTATATTTTGAATATATACTTTTTTTTAACCCTTCCACTTTTAAAATTCCAGATACGAGATGATTCATAAGATGATCCCTGAACAGCTTCAAAATTGATTTTTGATATCAAGGAGAGCATAAAGATTTTATTTGGATCTATATTTTGCTGTCTACTCCTCTCAAAAACCTCCAGATAAAAAATGATTCTCAATAACGATCACAGACACCATCAAAAGATGGTCACAACATAAAAAAAAGTCAAAGGGGTTATTTCTGATCTTGAATTTGCTGTCTTCCCCTCTCAAAATTTATCCAGGTACGAGATGATTCGCAAGATGATCCCTGAAAACCAACAGAAGATGTTGCACAACATCAAGAAGACACAGGAGAGGACAAAGAGACACAAGGCACTCAATGCTGCATCCAGGCAGGGAGATCAGGAAGGGGAAGAGGAGGAGGACGAAGACGGATTCGATGCCCTGGTACCACAGAAACCAAAACCAGAAAGGTGAGACAGGCCTGATAATTACCCGATTTATATCGGTTTCCCATTTTTGAATTTGTTTCCAGATTTTTTTTTTCCCCCAATTTTTTTAATTTCAGATTTTTTTTTTCTTCCCAATTTTGCCCCTATTTTCCTTATTTTTCCGCAATTTTCTTACTCGGAAGGGGGAGGGGGAAATTGGGTTGCCCTTTTTTTCCCCCTGAATCCTTTTTTTTTTTTACTCAAGGGTGCTCACTATCACCCCTGGTGAGAGTTCAAAGAGAGTTATTCTTATGCAGTGAAACCTGTCCATAAAGACCACCCAAGGGAGACAAGGAAAGTGGTCTTTATAGGCAGGTGGTCTTTATGTACAGACTCCTTTAGTACATGTTTCAATGAGAAATCATTTTCAAGGGAAACAAAAAATGTGGTCTTCCTATACAGGTGGTCACTAAAGCAGGTTTGACTTCACTCGAACTTGAACGTTATTATTCAAATCATCATCCTATAAATAGTTTCATATTTACATAGCAAATGTGATACAAGGATGTCGCAGCAAGATAATGGGAATCAGAAAGTAGAATTAATGTGCTGATTGAGTCTGACTTCTCATGGAATCCATAGATCACACACTGCAGAAAGATAAGATTTGATGTATAAACATAACTGAGTAGAATATCTTAGTGGAATGAAATTTAAGTATCCTCTGTCTGTTTGACAAAAGAGGAAAAAATCTTAAGAATACATGTATGTCTTCTAAATGTAACAATTCTTTGAGTGTAGTAAAATGTAACCAATTTGTGCATCTTCCCACTTATGTTTGAAGGATATTTTTTAGTCCATTGCCAATAAGCACTGGATGGTTGTTGTATTAAAGCCCTTCTGTACTAGTTTGGCCAGAAGGGATTAGACCACCCAGGGTGGTCACTAACAGGTGGCTATCTCATCAACTCACCTCTCAAATAACATAAGAAAAAGAGGATCATGGGCAGGTGATCATGGGGGACCAACATGCACCACTTAGGCATTGCTTTCTATATAGAGGGAGCAAGTTGCTACAAGTAGTACAGTGGGGCTTTAAACATTGGATAAATAAGGGAACTCAGTGGTCAACAGGTTTAAGTTGTGTGACACTTTCTCCGTATCTCTTTAATATTACAGCATCGAGGAGATTCTCCAAGAAACAGACTCAGAGAACGAGGTGGATGATGAGGACGCCAAGGATACCAAGTCAAAGGTCAAAGGTCGCAAGGCCAAGAAGCTCGCGGGTCAGCGAGGCAAGGCGTGGTTGAAGGAAGGGGAGAAAGAGGATACTCCTCTAGACTTCTTGGACCCCAGTGTATCAAGAAGAGTGCTCGGTAAGGAAAGAACATACATTGTTTCTTATACTTTGTTTGACCTTTGACCCTTATACATAATTGCAACCTAAGCAAATATCCTACTTCTATTCCAAATATAGCCAGAGAAAATATTGCTCGGGACAGATGTCAACAATTTCTCTGCATATTCTTGTTCGCATGTACTTATCATGAAATCTAGACTTGGCCAATGAACAAGTATTGGTATTCTTGCATGGGTTATTTCTCTATTGTGATTATATATTCAATCATTCAGTTCTTCTTGTTTCAGCCCATCAAACCTAACTTTGCTAAGGAAGCCCGTCAGCCAGTCACATCAAACTTAACGTTATGACTCCCTCTAATATATCAGTCATTTGGGCTTATATCATATGTAGTATATTGGGTTCAAGGCGAGGGATAGAGTTAGGGTTAGGGTAAGGTAAGGTGTTCTCCCGTTATTTCATTTCTTCATTGTAATTAAATTGTTTAATCCTTCCTTCCTATCAGCCACTAAGCCTGAATCAGAAGAGGCCCAGGCCATAGGTAACATCAAGCATAACTTCAAGACCCTCCCCGACGGTAGGCTCCTTATCGCTGAGATGGAAGAAGAGGAAGAGAAGACGAAGGGGAAGAAGAATCAAGGAGGGAAGGCTAGAAGAGGAGGAGGAGATGATGATGATCTGGAAGACATGATGGATGATGAGTTAGCCAAGGTCAGTGAAATCAAGGAAGAGGAATTAAAGATACCGGAGCTCTAAATTGTTTTAGGCCGTAATGCAAAGTCAATCTCAAGTGTGGTGAATTCCAGGGTTTTACCAAAAAAATAAAGAAAAATAATCCCAGTGAAACTCATTTGTCCACCTGAAGACTGGGAAGACCGCTGAATACTGCAAAGCTTGGAGAAAGGCCATTAAGGAAAAGAAACATCCAACCCCACAGCAGGTAAGAAATAGACATTTAATGATGATGATGGTGATGAGTGACATTCACCCACCAGACCCCCTTGAAAGGAGAAGTGTGGAGATAAATGACAATTCAGTCTTTTTTGCATTCTACAAAAGCTCATATAATACACAATTTAGATCTATGAATATCAACGTTATGTGGGTGACTATCTACTTGTTGATTGATGCATTAGAGCTGTGAATTTGACAGACTACTCCCCCATACAATTTTTTACATGTCTCTGGAGAGCAATTGGCGACTCCTTTGAAGATCTACAACATATGTCTAACAAATATTATACTGTCACTTTGTATAGATCAGGGCCCCGTCTTTTAAATCAATTGCAAGTCCTCTTATCAATTCTCGCTACCCCAAATAGCGATTCTGCCGAGATCCGGGGAAAATCCTGAAAACGCGCATTGCATTATGGGATAGCTTTTCGACATTACAGATTCCTGTGCAGGCGTTCGTGATCACAACCCTCTCTTTCACGGTAGAGTTTAACGGCCTTTTGTGCTAAAGTCACTAATTCTGCCCGAAGCTTTCCATTGCATATTATAATTTGTACAAATTACACTGATTGGCATCGATTTTAGCGTGCGTGAAAACTCTGCACAGCGAACACAGGCGCTAGCGCCAGCGGGATGGGACTCTATACCGGAAGTTGTAGTGACGACCCGAGAGAGTGAAAATTACCTCGTCTCGCGAATTTCGAGATTTTCGTACCTATTTAGGGTAGCGAGAATTACAAGTTTACAGTCTCCTATCTCTTATGTACATAGTTGCGATTGATATCAATCGCAAATAGGTTGCTACTGATATCAACTCTTTATAAGATGGGGCCCTGGGGAGTGTTTCACAAAGAATAAGATTGACTTTAAGTTGGACTTAACTATTGCAGGCTGTTTATGCCACTGTTTGCTCTAACCATTATGATCTTTTGATAATATTTTTGCCTTCAATAATGAATTATCAAAAAATGTAAATTCTGTAGATTTATGACCATGATTTGTACGTCCCTTGAGAGACCAATGCCAGTAAATGGTGATAACAAACAGTGGCATGAACGGCCTGCCATAGTTAAGTCCAACTTAAAGTCAATTTTAGTCTTTGTGACACCCCCCCCCTGAGCTTCACCATCTTTTATTGTAAAAGTAATAAGTAAAAAATGCATTAGTTTTTATTTATTTCTCATATTTTCTTTCAGTTTCACAAGACGACAAAGAGGAAGCTGGAAGACCTCAGTATATCAGACGATGAAGATGAGACGGCTAACAAGTATAAGGGTCAGTATCATAAGTAATTTCTTCCTACCGGGTACCCATTTACTTTCACACCTGCGTGGAGAGTGGCAAATGTAGATTATTGGCTTGTCAAAGGACATTAGTGCCTTGTGATCCACAGTCTGGTGACGTATCCACTAGACCAAAACACCTCTAGATATCTAAGAATCATATCCTTTGACCCCAAAGTGACATAAATTTGACATGTATTTTTTTGATGTCTTCCCTTGCAGCTGGAGGTAGTGGTATCCATCGACCTCTTGGGGTTCCCAAGAAGCAGAAGCCGGTAATGAATCCCGGTCAGGAATTTGCAGCAAAGGTGAGATTTCAAATATTTCAAATACTTGTAGAAAGCTTAATGGTTGGTTTGCCTTAGCCATCACTTAAATCCTACCTGAGAAATAACCGGGAGAATAAGGATTTGCTGGATGTAGCAATGGTTTAAAATTCAACTGACATTGGCTACGGACAAACCTGAGTTTTTCACAGTTTGCTCTTATAAATATCGTGAACAGATCATGGTCACATTGTGCATTAGGACCAACTGCTTATCGGAAATTTGTAGATAGCCAAATGATTATGAAACTAGTTAAATTATGTACAGAACAAGTAGAATAGATTCAGTATTTGAATCAACTATTTTAGAGTTCATGAAAGTGTTAATCAAGTGTGCATTTGCAGGTTCTGAAAGACCATGTCCTTGTTTTGCTATAAATTTATTCGTGTTCATAATTCAAACATTTGAACATTATCTCTGAATATTCATTTTTCTTCAAATTTGTAGAAGGCTGGTGGCGACATGAAGAAGAAGGGAGGGCAGGATCCATATGCTTATCTTCCACTCAACAGACAACAGCTAAATAGAAGGTAAGAATCATTAAATTCATTTAAAAGAAAACATACAAATGTATTTTCAGTACTTACTGCGATGACTATCATCTTCTTCCTTGATGTTTGTTGCTCTTAGGTAGCCCTTTATATCTGCTTGGCTCCTCATTGTTGTTTTGTTACTGTCAGGTTATTTTACTTTACTTTCATAGGTTTTGATTGTATAGGAGTTCCGTTTCAAAAGGCAAATGGCCTATGCAGCTCCTCTCCACATTTTCATTTTCATCTTGGTCTTCTTTTTTTTTTTGGGGGGGGGGGGGGTGGTTATGATGTACTATAATGTTCTCATTCTTTGATGCATTCAATTGCACTTTTATGCCAGTTTTTGTTATGTATTGACATTATTTATGATTTTTAATGGAATGTGGAAAATAAAGTTGAAGATAAATTTGAAGTAAGAACTTGAATTAAAAAAAATACAGGTTTATGATTAGAGTGGTTTTACTCTAATGGAAAAGGAGTTCCAATGACTAATAAAAGAGCCCTGACATGTAATGTTAATGTGTCATAACATTTTTTCTAATGATTACGTTTGATGATACTCTCTTCTTTTTATCAGAATGAAGAAGAAGACAGCTGGTCAGTGGAGTTCATTGGGTAAAGGAGGGAGCAAGGTGGCTATGAAGAAACTCAAAGCAAAGAAGAAACGATGATGACCTTCCGAGGACCATCTTCAGGAGACAACTGAAATCCAAAGAATAATATTGTATCTGTTTGCCTGGAGTCTTCATCTTTGCTTGTGCTCCCTTTTCTGCCTACTAGTATCAATGTGCACCCAGAAGGAACTAGAGACAAAATCGCAGTCATCAAATGTGATATAGATTTCCATTGTTCATTCTGAAGGACTCAAAACCTTGATCATCCTTCGGTCAGCATTGCAAGCTCAACCTAACATGCTTTTATTGTGTTCGGACTGTGTGCATGAATCTCTTCATGAATATTTTTCTCTAAATTTGTCATTTTTGCATATACAGGTACTTCTTTACATAAATGCTCCTGTTAACCACAAGATTAGACTATTGACACATTTTAAATTACCATTGTTCCTCTTGATCTTGATATGATCATATTTTTTATAGTCAATGTAAATCAGGTCTGAAAGAATTTCTGTCATGATGACATTAGTAGATATAGTCCTCTTATTGACTTAAATTAAATCATGTAAGACTACTGTTACAGATAATTTTTACTTGTTTCAGTGTCTCTCTTCATAGAATTAATGAAAATTATAATGCTCTGTTTTTTTTAATGTATCTTGTATAATAACTATGTTTTATCAATTGCATGCACTGGAGCTTGTAATATCTTTTTCCTTGTAACATCATTTTAGTATGAAATAGAAATATGCATAGACACATATTTTTTCTTTTCTTGTGTGTTCCCAAAAGTACATGCATGGCATTATATAAATATACAATTATAATTGAATGAACACAATTGCCTAAATGTCTTGATTTCATTCTTTTTACCAAAGAATTCCACTTGAATTTAGGTGGAGTTTAGTGTTTCCCGATAGCGTGGAATTAGAGAAAACTTTTAATAATTTTAATATAAATAATGTTTTCTTCTTCAAAGATTGCAAAAAAGTCCATATGATTTGAT
Organism: Strongylocentrotus droebachiensis; assembly: GCA_035222895.1. Classification (NCBI taxonomy): domain Eukaryota; kingdom Metazoa; phylum Echinodermata; class Echinoidea; order Camarodonta; family Strongylocentrotidae; genus Strongylocentrotus; species Strongylocentrotus droebachiensis. The sequence goes on along the minus strand of JAVYIG010000162.1, from coordinate 737,515 downwards.
AGGGTTTTTAATTTCAACTAAAGATGTTAAAAAAGATAAATTTTTCAGAAATTACAATTTGATAGCCCACTCTACTTCTTTTATATGTAGTAAAATCTTTACTTGAATTAGATAAATGAACCATGTACACAAAAGGTTACAAGGCTTCCCTAATGGACATGCAGTTCAGAAGTACTAAGCACAGGTACTAATAATGGCCCCTAAAGCTTATATTATCTTTGTTATTATACTAATGATGATTTAAGTGAAAGGAATGAGAAAAAAGAAAGAGAGAGGGGGTGAGGGTCAGAGAGAAAGGAGCAATGTAAGAGGGGCAGAGAGAGAGAGGGAGGGAGAGATCGTGGAAAGGTAACATGAGAGGGAGAGTTTCAAATATTTCTTTCTCACACTTGTTAAAATCACAATTTTCATTCTCAATAACTTCTACACTTTCATTACATCTCAATTATAAATACATGTAATATGAAGCACAAATATATGCTGTATTTAATATAAGAATATTAGAATATATTTTATATGTATTCATAGTCATTTCATTGCAGTACAAAATTAAGACTCTTGATCTCGATAAAAATTTAAAAATGGAAATTCATGTCATGTCAATTCCATGGAGAAACAATACATTCATACAAACAAAACAAAATCAAATAAAATGTAATACTGTACATCGGTAGTAATATAAGGAACTACAAGAAACATATTTCGATTTCAAGACGATATACATCACAGCTATCATAAGAAATACAATGTACTATCAAATTTTTAAGTAAAATGTAGTAATTATTATTGGTACATGTATTTGGGGAGATGAAGTTGCTATCACCATAGGCTATTAGCATTGTTATCAATATCACCGTCATGATTTTTTACCAAAATGGAAAGCTATATAGCCAGAGATACATAAATACAAAATAATAGATTCATACATGATATCAATATGAAAAAGCACTTACAAAAAAAATGCAAATGATTGCACATAATCACAATTTCTTTAGTAACATATTGAAATTGAAAAACAGATAATTTCCATAGGTCAGTGTTTTTGTATACCGTACATACTTGTATGAAGGAATCAAAGTAGAACAAAGAAAGAACAGGTGAAGTCGTACAAATCAATCTGATAGCACATCACATTTGTTTAAGACCCGTCGTATCTAGTCAAGGATTTATACATGTATTAAGCATCCCGAGAGAAAGAGTTTGTCACTGTTAAATAATGGCCATAAAGACCCTGCAATTAACAATACAGTGTGCATATTACCAAAAAACAAGTCACATTCAAGTAAAAACCAATAGGCTGTGTTGTGTGTCTTGTAGACAGTATACCTTTCCAAGTAGCAGAACACACTATACACAAATCTTCATTCAGTTCAACCTGCTTTCGTGACCACCTGTATAGAAGGACCACTCTTTATCAAGACCACATTTCATGTTTCCCTTGTGCAGAGTTTCTTCAAAAATCTGTTTTAAATAAACCTGCTCATAAAGGCCAATATTCAAAACCATGTTTAGAAGATTTTTGCTGAGAGCAAAATTTGAATTCGACTCGATCAGACTACCGGTACATGTGTGACACAATACAAGACTTAGGTTTTCTGAGTTTCATTCCAATTACTTCTTTACTGTTGTAAACATATAATCATTTGTTTGTTTTTACACAGGGTAGTAGCCTGGTCAGAGATTCTAGCACTTATTCTATAGGGCCCTGCACACACATGAAATGCAACATTCAGAAATCTTACGTGACATGTAACTGTATAGGTAGTACATGACAGAAAATTAACCAGTACTAGCTAGCTCCGAGACTTCTGTCATTGTTATTGTCTCTGATTGGAAAACACTTTGTCTTAAGGTCGTCAATTTGCATGGTTGATCTTTAACCTTGGAATGATTCACACGCTGCTTTGAGTCTCTTCATGGCTAAAAACAGACAAATAAAACAAGATTATTATGTCAGTATCTGTTGTGGATATATTTATGAATTGCAAACTGCCTTTTCTGCTAAACATAATCATTACTTTAGGACCGCCTTAATCGATGTACATGTATATCAAAAACAAAATGAAATTCTTTAATTTCTTCACATAGGGTACACAATTTACTCTGTGATGATTAATGTATTAAATTGATATATAATCAATCATAGAAGTCAGTCTTTATCTTTTCAGTCCATTACCCAATGCTGTTGCAAATATCTTCCTATAGTTTCAAGGCTTCAAGGCGCAATGGCTTGGTGGTAGAGCAGTGGTCTTGTAAACGTGAGGTCCTGGTTCGAAACCAAATCAATGCGCTAGTGCCCTCTGTTAAGGCATAATAAGTCCCATGGAGAGGACTCAAAGCTATTAGTCAGGTTGATTACTTACAAGCATACACATGGTAAGGTAAAACGAACCACCAACAACAACTTATTGAACACGTCTAAAAGTATCTGAAAACATACATCTATCCTTGTACATGATTTGTACATAGATCAAGAGACAGCATCTCGTTTCCTCTGGAAAAGGTTCTATATCAATGCAATCATTTTTACATACCTGCTTACCTTCCAATGCAAAAAATAGGAATCTCTTAACAACATCAGGAATAAAGTATACTTTACATGTTTGTATACAGCGGTTTTCATAAAAAAAGAGGAATATCAGGTTTATAACACTAGTCTAAGGCAGAAAAATAAGAATTATTCGTCCCAAATAGGAATGATTGGCAGTATGTTATTACCGGTATTCATATAATTACCTTCTATGAGGGTGGATTTTGGCAAAGCATGGATGATTCTAGCCCAGCCGAACTCGTCGTAGTAGAACGCTGATCCTGGGGCAATGGATATACCGTTGTCTTGGCAATGTAGAGCGAAGGCCATCTCAGATTCTTTGGTTGCGTTGGGAATGAACTGTATGAATAAAGAAGGAAGTAACTGATAACGGCAGCTGGAGCTAAAGAAGGGGCAATAACATCTAATGCTCTTTGAAATTGCATCGCAATGTGATAGGGATGTCATACGATGTGAGATGCGATATACAAAACCTGGGGGGTGTTTCACAATGATCCTAAGTTGAACTTATCTCTTATTTGGACTTAACAGTTATGGAAAGCCATTAGCATCTTGGAAAATATTTTGTAAAAATTATTTTAAAGGCATAAAATGTTGATTTAAATCATTCACATTTTCTATTATCATGGGAGATATCATGTTCTTGATGTGGAATTTATGAAAAGTCTAAAATACTTGAATTTTCGCTTCTGAATATAATTCATTTTAAGGCTACAAATGGCTCTCCATAATATTTAAGTCCAACTTAGAGTTAAGTTCTACTTAGAATTTTTGTGAAACACCCCCCAGATCTTAATCTTGGAGGTGGGTCAACGTGACAACAACACGACGACATTGTTGAATGTATTGAAGTTATCACAATAAGCAAGTAGAGCTGCCACAATTAGGCTTTTGTTTAGTAAATCTGACACATGTTTTCAACAGCTCTAGTTGATAAATTATTGAAATTTCATACTAGTTTTATGGTGCACATAGGGGATTCGAGAACAGAAAGACAAAATGTTGTGAAAAGAAATTTTTGTAAATTTGGAAACCAAAAATGGTAAGAATATACCTTTCTGAAGTCGGCCCAAATGAATAAGCCAGCACGAGGTTTCACGTAAGGTACACCAAGGTCATCCAGAGTTTCTTTCATGATGTTGGCTGATTCAACTAACATGCTGTTGTGAGTTGGTAGATATGATTTCAGCCACTCTAATATTCAAAACAAAAACAAACACATAATACACACCTAGCTTTCATAGCAAAAGTTAGGAATCTCTCAAGGCAAGTTTGGAATACTGTCTATTTTTTATACTTTTTACATCAAAGCATTTTTGTTTTAAAGCCCCACTATCCTACTTGTAGCTACTTGCTCCCTCTATATAGAGAACTTCCCAAATCGGTGCCTGTCGGTCCCTCATGATCCTCTTTTTCTTATGTTAGTTGAGAGCTGAGTTAATGAGATAGCCACCTGTCAGTGACCTCGCTGTGTGGTCTAATCCCTTCTGGCCCAGTAGTGTTGACGGTCTTTAAACGAAGGAATCTAGGGTTCATAGCATTGGTTTGAAGGCCAGAATAGGAATGGTTGGCAGCTATGATAATTTGTGAAATGATCTTGCATGACATTGAATGGACATCGTACCAATAATACTTGGATTGACATTCAATTCATGACAGAGAGTATTCCGAAGGAAATATAATTGCAGGTATACTGTAGAGGAACCACAGAGGACTAAATACACAAATTCATATCTAGGGAATATCCAAGGGAAGAGATCAATAAATGTTAAAGGAAAATGAAACCAAACAAACTTAAGCTGACAGCCTCATTAAAAATTATGAGCCAGTTAAAAATTACTTGAAATTTACTTCTATTAGATTAATACTTTTCAGCAAGGAAAACAATCTCTCCAAAGCTTGCAGGCAAATAGTACCTGAATGTGGTCTTACAAACACGAGTGGTTGCTCTGTATACATGTTCCAAGGACCTGTATAAACATTTAAAACAAAAATATCATATTTTTGATGTACCAAAATAATAAGTGTTAAAAATAAAGCCTATTTACCCTTGTCTTCCAGCAGTTTTGTCACTGCTGTCTGGATGAATAAAGGTACTTGGTAGAAATCCACTAAACCATTCAGGGCGGCCAGGACTGTTGGGTTCCAGGTATATGCTACTCCTACAGGACTTCCTGGCATTCCAAAATCCTGCAAAAAAAGTGCAAAGGATATTTGGTAGTGAAGCTTTGTTCCGCAGCCCTAACTGTTTCAACAATCCAATACACAATAGCAGAGCTGCCAACCTCCAGAACAGAAAATCAGTAATCACAAGGCTCAAAATCAGTAATTTTGGGTATAAATCAGTAATTTTCTATGCGGCGCTATGACTCTAATAAAAACGGCACGCCAACATTGCACAGACACATGATTATCTGAAATTTTTGGTGATTTTACTCACACAAAGTTGTTAAATAATGAGTTTCATATCATCACAACACAGTCTTCCAGGAAAAATGGGGGGAAAAAAAATATATAAAAAAAAAAAAAAAAAAAAAAAAAAAAAAAAAAAAAAAAAAAAAAATCATTTTTTTTTTTTTTTTTTAAATCCGTAATTTTAAACAACATTCCGTAATGGTCGTTAATTTCCGTACCAATTACGGGAAATCCGTACTAGTTGGCAGCTCTGCAATAGGTAGGTCAGACTGGTGGCATATCAGAGGGGGGGGGGGCAAATTGTTACAGACGAGAAAACAGAGAGAAAAGGAAAGGATGAAGGGGAATGGAATATGAAATTATGGTATGATCCCTCCCAACCCCATTTATCTACATAGTAAAACCTGTGAACTGTGTGCCCTCACAACATTAAAAACTCCACAATTGCTGGAACCACACTACACGAAAACTGAAAGAAATATATGATTCCTGGTAATATCTTGCTCTTTATCAACTAAAATCTAAGAAATCTGATGCAGAAATTGTGGAGCCTATACGGAACCATTCCTGGGATTTAAATCTATACTATGCAAGTGCGTAGGAATATGCGTCAAGAAGTCTACTCACGAGACGCTTTTGTGTTGACTGAGAGTGTATTTAAACCAGCAATATCTCTTTATAAAAGTAACATGTGAAGCTGAATAAATAGATTTCCTATAGGAACTCAGTGTTATATTGCTCTGGCTCGTAATGTTATGAACCAGCAAGAGCTCCCATAGGAAATCTATTTATTCAGATGGTCATATTTCAGCCAATACTTAACCCATTCAATTGGTTTTCTTTCGGAAAATGAAGAAAAAATTGAGTAATTCCCAAAATAGATTTTTGATGATGTCACACCTCACCACTCTAGATAGCAACATTGAACCTCTAACATACAGAAGAAGAAAAGAAATTGGTGAATTCCATGAACAACTGTTTTAGTTTACAATGAAATTCAAGGAAGGGTCATAAACCTTTGCCATTCCCCATAAGACGTGCGTCCTGTTCTTGTCTGGTAGATCATCAGGATTGAAGGTGAATATACTGGAGTTCTTGACAGAGTCATCAAAGATGCTGCACCCATAAATCTCATCTACAACACAATGTAGATTATGCCTGTAAAATTAATGGCAAGGAGGGGAAAAGCAATAGAAGTTTATCTTATCTGAAAAAGAGAAAGATTAACTACCAATGAATAATCTCTTGAAAAGAGCCAGTGTTTTGAAATACCTTTTTCAAAGTAATATTTTATTTAGGCATTAAACCATATGATCAGACCAAGTAAAAAATAGTAGTACTCATACAACCCAATCCAGATCCATACCAAGACTTTTTTGTGGTTTACTTAAAACAAAATATTAGCACACAGGAAAACAATTTAAACGTTTTAATATTGAAGATTTACTACTTCTTTCATGTACAAGCACATTTATAATAAAACAGGTTTGCTGATGCTTTCAATATGAGCCAAACATATATGATTGTTGGATTAAAAAAGAATCATCAATTCTTTTGAATCTTCCAATTTATTATCACTTTTTAGTATCCAAACACTTAATTAAACAACCTAGTTGATGTTCTAAATCAACTTGAACAGATTTTAATAATTCATTATTTTCTTTAATATTGAATTCTAACGAAGAACATACTTGTGGCAAAACTTGAGGTAGTCCATAATTTGGTCTCTGGTGTACACAGTTCCCAGCGGATTGTATGGGTTCACCAGGATAAGCGCTTTCACTTTGTGACCCTATAAGGAATAATCAGTACAATGTCAACACTTTACGAGAATCTCAAATTGGCAGCACATCAACGTGACTATGATAACATGGAAACACTTCTGATTGTTTTGTACATACATTGGCATCAGAGAGACAGAGACTCTGTTCAAACATTTTCAATTGAAAATAGATTGAGCTCAATTTTAATAGATGGAATTCTTTTTCTTTTAGCACCAATGCAACATTTTAGCATGCAATTCCTCATTTTCTAGCAATGGCTACAGTATGAAGAGAAAAACAAATTTCAACTATAAAAAAAAAAAACTGATAGTTCGATTCTACAAAATCTTTATCATATTATACAGACAAATCTAAGGCATTAGCGACCACCTTTCTATAAAGAAACTTTCAATTTTCCTTAAAAATAGTTTCTCATTGAAACCTATATTATTAAAAGGAACATGTTATGTGAAGACCACTTGCCTGTAAAAACGCTTTTCTTGTCTCTCCCTTGAGTGGTCTTTTATTTAAGAAAAAACACATAACGGCCTTCACAAATTCCAGATTTAAGGTTGACCTATATGGTTCAATGGTGAATATTACAGACTACTAAGGATTACATCTACGTACCTCCTGTTTAGCTTTTTCCAGTGCTGATTCAAGAAGTGGGACAGTCATCTCATATGGTTCTCTGCCGTCTGGTTCTGCCTTGAAAGAGAAAAAAACTCAAATGATAAAATACGGTTTCAAACATTGTCATGACATATTTTTACAAGATTTAGAGGTCTAGGATTTTGAAACTGGACAATGATCACTTTCTAGAAACTGTATGAATTCCCCTCATGTCATTACATTCATTCTTGGCTTGTAGCCTTTGTAAAATATAACATTAACTGGGAAATTCTGAATTTGTTGGTTCACATACTTTGTTATATTGAATGCCGGAGCATGCGATATTTGTATAATGTAGGCAGTAGGGCATTAATTATGAGGGCGAGGATGGAGCTCAGGGGGGTCACTCCCAACATGACTGGCTAGGCTACCGCGTCCAGAAAAAGTGTTGAAAGGGTGTATTTAACAGCTGTACAGCAGGATTGACATTTTCCTTAAAAAGGGGTGTTTTTCAAGCACTGATCGTACAAAAAACCCCAAAAGAGTACCTTTTCAGGTTCACAGGTTACGATGTTTTCTTAAAAAAGGGTTATTTCAGAAAAGGTGCGATACGCCATTAGGGTCCATTTCAGAGGTTGATGGACACGGGTGGGCAGCACTTGTGTATGGGAGTGACCTCCGGGGGGAGGGGGGAGGGGGGGGGGGGGGGTACTAAAGCATACCTTACTGCTTAGATACACTGGATATGTCTTGACTCCAGCCTGGTACTTGACGTCTCTTGGTATGCCCCCATACATGGGAGATGGGGTCAAAATGGTATCTGAAAAGGGTCAAAGGCAAGAATAAAAAACTTTTAAAAAACAATTAAATTACTAACCTCATGATAACAACGAAGTCCCTGTATAATATTTCATGTCTTTATAAATAGTGTTCTAAATTACGAATTTATGCACATGTATGTTTATTACAATATTACATGATGTATTCAGGTTTGGCGATATTCAATTAAATTCAATTTAATCCAAGTCAATTTAATGTGGTTTATTACAAATACACAGGTAGTCCAGGGACTAATTGCACAATGTTTACAATGTAAAAATGCTCCTAGCATAGGATCATCGATTTAAACAAAAAAGAAAAAAAGTACATAATCATTACAATCAAAATTCACAAGGTTTGGAAACAAAACGTTCATCATTATGCAAAATAGAATCAAAAGATCACTCAAATATTGTGCTAAATATTAGGCGATGTTTCATTATAACAGACAAATTCTTTTAATTTAATTATTCTAAGATGACATTCCACTGTTTCTAAGCTACTGCTTAGAGTTACAACTGGGGTCAGAGTGGGGTTTTTTTTAGAGTTAGCTCTGGGATTAAGTTTGGGGAAATTTTGAGAGCTACGGTTATTTCTCTAACCCCTAAAACCTAAATGCACACACAACAGAAATAACCATGCTAGCATAGCAACAATAGGATGCTATCATTTTGCAACAAAAGATAAAAATAGAATTGTTTCGACCATCCCAATCATGTCAATCTGTTAATTATGTTTTCTTCTATAAACCAATATAAAAATCCTTTTTAAGAAAGAAGCAATCGAGGTGGTATATATAAAAAATTCTTTGATAAAAAAATTGAAAAGAAAACTTTCAGCCTCAAGTTGTTTTTGTCCTCCCAAAGCCTTATTTCAGTCACTTTAGGAGACATGGATATTCAAAACCCCCGAAATTGTTTATGTCTTTTCAACTCGGTCCCTGGGATGTCACAAAGCCATTTTGTGTGGACCAAGGGTTAATTGTTCATGTATTCTATACTCTTTTCACACTCATTATTATCTGAGGGGTCCACAACTTACAAGCTTTGCTATTCAGTGAAACTCTCCATTTCCCCAAAATATAAATGCACTTAAATTTATAATTCAATTTTTGTTGTCTTCGTCAAATGTATGAATTACTATTAAGATTTGTTTATTACAAATGTAACTAGGTTTTGAATAAATTTTACATTGTATTTGTTATTATGTATTGTATTTTGTTGGAAATGAAAAACTGAAAATGAAATGAAATGAAAAGGGTAACTACTTTTCTGCTGAGAAGCCCATGCAGGTTAGGTAACTCACCTTCAGGGTTGCACAGTATAAATGCCATCACGTTGAGTATAGGTGTTACTCCACACATGATGCTCATCTGAAGATAGAAAGTAAACATAGTACAGTCAAACCTGCTTCAGTGACCACCTGTCTACAAAGACCACATTTTTGTGTTTCCCTGGAAAATGGTTTCTCATTGTACTGTAGGCACCTGTCTACAAAGACCACCTGCCTTCAAAGACCACTTTTCATGTCTCCCTTGGGTGGTCTTTATAGACAGGTTTCACTGTATGATAATAATATTCATCATAACACTTGGGTTCTTTTATAATGCATACTACACAGAGAAGGGTATGACTTATGCAACAATGATGTAAATTATGATTTCATAAGAGCACATTCACATCAAAAGTAAAGTAAAGTAAAAGGTTGCATTTTAACAAGTAATAAACATACTTTCTACTTTTACTAAACATGGCGGTAATGCCATGACAAGAGAGATATAATAGGCCATACTTAAGTTTCCAAACTTCTTTTGAGGGGTTGATACCTGAACTGGTTATTGTTCGCCATTGTACAATATACACCCCAAATATAAAAATAACAAATGAAGAGTTTAATTCCAAAAGAAGCTAAATCCATTTTTGTGACTTCTGAGAAAAGAGAAATGGTTTACCAAATTTTGTACAGGCGTCTATGGAAAAGTGATATTAGAAGGTGCATTTTTTCATAATTGCTCCCAAAATCGAGCTAAATAATTTTGTTGAAAGACGGGTACTTAATTGAACAATGTTCTAATATCAATAACTCAATTTTCATCAAAAGTGGATTTAGCTCCTTTTGGAGTTAAGCTCTTCAAACACAGACCTTCTCTGGGTCAACAGGTTCTGCAGCATTGGTCTGACTGGTCAAGAAGTCCGCAATTGCTTTACGAAGGCGAGGAGCACCCCCACAGTGCAAGGGATAGGGAAGCATCGACGAGTCCCATTTCTGTAAATCCTGCTGGTTGAACTACAATGACAAGCGAGAAGAACAAATGGTTTAGGTTATGATTTAGTTATGATTATGTTAGGATTAAGTTATGACTATGTTATGATTAAGTTATGATTATGGAATTCCACTGCAAGAGAAACTGGCTCAAAACAGTTGCTAAGATCAGAAAGATACAAGGGGACAGAATAAAAGATTGCTGGAAATCACTTTTTTAAGTCACATTTAACTTGAAAGCGAAACTCACATACGCACATTATAGGAGACCATGTGTTCTGTTATAAATGGATCCAGTCATTGGTCACTAAGGGGGAGGGGGGCTGGCATTGTTGTGTGTGTGTGTGTGTGGGGGGGGGGGGGGGGGTAACTGGACTAACTTGATTATAATGTTATGCAAATAATTAACAAAGCCAATGATTAGGGGGAAGGTTGTGATATGGGGCTGAGGGACATTTCTTTTCTTGTACAATTCTCTCCCTCTGTCTTATGTCATCTCCCCCCCCCCCTTCTATAATTTCCTTTTTGCTGCTTTTTTGGGGGTACATAATCAAAGAATAGCAATGAAAGCAGACATACTTGGGTTTTCTTTTTCTTTATCTATTTTGCCATTCAATTGGAGGTGGCACAATGAACTGAATATATATAACTCTAAATCAAAGTTTTATTGAAACCCCAAATCAAAAAAGTTTTATTTTACCTTTTCAGTGATGAGGTCTTTTACTGCTTCATTGTACGCTGTGGATAGATTAATGATACCCTGCAACAAAAGAAGAGACAGAAAATATTGGTTAGATTCCATGTCATTTTACTAGAAAATTAATGATAGTGAAAACTGAAACTTGCATGGGAGAGATGTATCATGTATTTAAATCCTAAGATACTAAAGCGTCATCATTCTGTTGTTGCTATTTGAAGGGAATACACCCCTTGCATTGAAAAATGGGATTTACTTCAAGAAAAATCTGCCAAAATGACCCTTACTTGGTAGGGGTTTCGAGGCTTCAGCGGCACACCCCTGTCACAACCAAATCTGAGTGCCCCCCTCCCTACCCCGGGGGGGAGGAGGAGGATCATATAAAATTGTGGATCTAGATTGTGGATCTTATCAGACATGCACCTCGACAGTACGAGAATACACCTGACGGGGTGGCCTGTAGGCCCACTCCAGCAAAGCATAGAGAGTCAATGCTAATTCGTATTGACCTCTAGCACTGCACTATACATTTGCACACATGAATAGTCAATACACTTATAATACACAAATGCACACAATCATGCTGATGTGGCTGATCTGCAAGTTTGACAGTAGACTTACAATTTTAATTTTTAAATTATTCTTTTTAACATCAGTAAGTTGAAAAAATTGTATTTTACTGCTAATTAGGTGTCATCAATTGTCACTAAACTTCTAAAGCACTGATTTTTAGTGAAATCAGTTGAGTTTTGTACAGTGGTGTTTGAAATCTTGAAAATCAATAGCACAGCTAGTTTAATACACAGCCAGGATTATAGGATAGTATTAATGGCAGCTATATGTAGTATGTGTGTGTAGGCCTAGATCTAGGCTATACTGCCCTGGCACTGCAACTGAGCTGAAGAAGAAGAAGAAATCTAGATTTAGACTCTAGATCTATGCCTAAAGATTGGTTCACTCATTAATTAACCAATTGTTTTACTTTGCTAAAGCCTATAGCTTTAGGCATAATAGATTCATCAATAAGTTTGTCAATAGATACTCACTCCAGCAAAGCAGAGAGAGTCAATGCTAATGCGTATTAACCTTTAACACTGCATACTAGCTGTGAGGCAGGTATTACACACAGATATAAACACCACACAATATTGCATAGACTGCACACAATCGGACCGATTGGGCTGATCGGCAAATTTGACACTAGACTTCTACAATTTAAATTTTTTAATTATTCTTTTTAACATCAGTAAGTTAGAAAAAATGTATTTTACTGCTATTTAGGTGTCATCAATTGTCACTAAAGTATCGATTTTGAGTGAAATCAGTTGAGTTTTGTACAGTGGTGTTTGAAATGTTGAGAATCAAAAGCACAGCTTTTACTACACAGCCAGGATAGTGATGCACCTATGTGTGATAGATACTCACATTCTTGTTATCTTCAGGATGAAATGGATTGCTCGCCATTTTCTCAAACAAGTTTTTTAACGGGAATTCAAACGAAAATATGTTTTCGGCTCGCTGAGATATGACCCCGTTAGACGTCATGTTTCCAGCATTAGTCAGCAATATAATGTCAAGATGTCAATTAGACTAAAACTGAATAATAAATTTGATTGCTCCTTATCCCCAAGCAAAGCTACGCCGGTATGATGATGTGCGGTGCCGGTGCAGTGCAGTGGGGGCGGCGCGGCACAATCCACAGAAACACAGAATTATCCCGCTGCCCTGTTCCTGGCCTAGCCTTCAGCAGCACTGCACTGCACTGAACTGCAGCTGATACGATAAGAAACCGTGCCGAGGTCATCCCCCAATACTTCAAAAAGAGTTTTCTCGGATCTCCCCTTTTTTTTACCAGCGCCCACGCTACGCGACCTTTACCCGGGCAACCGACTATGCAGGAAGATGTACGAGAATCTTCCGTCTCCGTATCTTTCTTGCTCCCTCGACGAGACGACTCCACCCAATTAATCCTCTCTCTCTCTTTTACTTCCACCCCTCCTCTCTCACGCTCTTAAAGGGAGTGGATCGCCAGTTTCCATGTGCAGAAGCCATAATTCGCTGACACCAGACTTGGTGGAAATACCATTGATGGGGGGTACAATTTTGCACACAGCAAACCCATAGTCCAGTCAAGAATTACCCCCAATCTCTAAATCAAAGCATTACATAAGGTCGAATGGTCATAAAACTCAAGGCTAACCCTGGTGATTGACAACACCTGTTATTGGGTAAGCACCCGAACGGTGTCGAATTCCCCATGAGAGCCGACTACTCAGTGACTTTAAAGGTATTACAAAGTTTTGGTATGGGGTCATGAATTTGGTTCAAATTAACATATTGGAAGCGTTCCTACAATATTCATTGATCGTTGTCCCGGTTGAAATCGAGTCTAAAGTTATGAAATTATAAATAATCAACTCTTTATGTTGTATATATATATATAGCTCCCTCTCAAGGTCAAGATATCAATTTAGCTATGAAACAATGTTTCTTGACTAAAATCGACCGATTAGCTATTCCCGTTTGGAAATTATATATCACAAATACATATTCTGAGATTTTCATGGTCGCAGCTATTTGAAATTCATCAAAATTTACCGGGAGCACCGGTAAATTTTTATATTCAATTTTTCTCGAAAACAGAAGTGTTTTAGAAGTTATTTTTTTTAGTGCTTATAATGCATCCACAGGGGCATCCAATGATTGTAAAGATTCACTATCCACCCAATTTTCAAAATTTCCCAAAACTTTGTATTACCTTTAATTACTTTCCCCTCTCTCTCACTTTCTCTTCTTTTTTTCCCCTTGTCTTTCTTTAATTTCTTTCCTTTCCTCTTCTCCCGCTTTTTCTTTTTCTTTTTCCTCTGTCTTCTTTTCTCTTTCCTTCCTTTGCCCCACTTTTCCTTTTTTTTAAATCTTCTTCTTTTCCTTAATTCCTTCTCTTTTTTTCCCTCCCCCTTTTCTCATTTTCCGCGACGGCAGCGCAATTTTACCAACAATATCCTGACAGGTGGGGGGGGGGGTTGAAAAAAAAGATAGAGAGAGAGAGAGAAGGAAAAGAAGGGAAAGAGGAGAGAAAGGGAAATAAAGAAGAAAAGAAAGGGGGAAGAAGTGATCGGTGGGCGAAAGAGCCTCGCCTCCCAGGCTGTTGCCTCCTCCCTCCCCCAATCAAAAAAATAAGAGAGAAGGAAGGAAATAGAAGATGGGGGTATCAGTTGCAATTTTTCCGCCAACAAGTTGTGGATCGGAGTGGGGGTGGGGCAAAATGCCCTTGCCTCCCCCCGCCCCGCTAAAAAAAGAGAGAAAGAAGGAAAAGGAGAGCTAAAAGGGACCGGAAAAAAAAGGTGAAAAGGAGGGGAAATAGATCATTTGCAGTTAATCCCGCCAACAACGTGTGGAGAAGGGTGGGGGCCGAAATGACCTCACGCCAATCAGTGTCACAAATAAAGTATAAAAATATGTTCATCTGACCGTAATCAAATGCCCAAACCCCTGAGCTTCTGGGGGCTCTGCCCCCTGGACCCCACTGGATGCTAATCTGACGGTAAAGTAACGCCTAAAACCCCTGAGCTACTGGGGGCTCCGCCCGCTGGACCTCACGCCAATCAGTGTCCTGCCAATGTCACAAATAAGGTATAAAATTATGTTCATCATTCTGATCGTAATCAAAATGCCTGAAAGTGAAACCCCTGAGATTCAGGGGTTTCCACACCCTCGAACCCACCAAGGGGCCCTGAGGCGGGCCCCTGAATGCTTATCTGACCGTAATTTGCCTTCAACCCCTGAGTTTCCGGGGGCGGACAAGGTATCAAAAGATATTCATCTGACCGCAGGCGCGTAGCCAGAGGGGCAGTAGGGGCGGCCCCCCCCCCCCCCTAAAAAAAAAAAAAAAAAAAAGCCGGCCAAAAAAAAGAGAGGAGAGAAAAAGAAGAGGACGTATGAAGATAAAGGAGCAGACAAAAAACATTTTTGAAATTCAGACAAGGATTAAGAGTCGAAAACGGTACAACGAATCGTCTTCTTTCTCTAATGATTTAATGTAACGTAAAAGCTTCCGCGCCTCGCGCGGGAGGGAAAAACTGTATTCAGACGAAGATTATTTTCGAGAACGGTACAACGAATCGTCTTGTTTCTCTAGTAATTAAATTAAATGTCAAAGCTTCCGCGCTTCGCACAGGAGGTGGGGTAACTGAATTTAGACAAGGATAAAGAGTCGAGAACGGTACAACGAATCGTCTTCTTTCTCTAATGATTAGGCCAAAAAAAAAAAATCATTTGGTTGTCCTCGACCGCCCGCTCGTCATTTTCGGGCCGCTCGTATTTTTTTTTTTTTTTTTAACACTTTTTTTTTATTTTTTTAAACATTTTTAATTTTTTTTTAATTCATTTTTTAAATTTTTTTATTCATTTTTTTTTTTTTTTAATTTTCAATGCCAAACATACCATTTTATGCATTTGCAAGGATCAAAATGCGTCACGTTGCCAGTTTGGTCTTTTCAGTACGCAATTAGGTATTTATTAAACTTGCCAATTTTATTTTTCTATGTCAAAATGCCGTTCATTCAAATCAGGGTCTGAGCATTTTTAAACTCAATTTAAAGCCCATCTGTACTAGTTTACAGGAGGGATTAGACCACCCTGCAAGGTCACTGCACAGGTGGTTATCTCATCAAATCAACTCTCAGTTAATATAAGATAAAGAGGATAATGAGGGACCAATGGTCACCGATAAGGCATTGTTTGCTACATAGAGGGCGCAAGTAGCTATAAGTAGTACAATGGAGATTTAAAAGGTGCTGTATTTCAAAGCCCAAAATACTTTCTGTGTTGGTCTTGATATTCATTCTACATTACACTAGTCTTTTACCATATTAAAGTGTTTGATAGACTTTGTTTGTTTAAATGCTTGACAATCCCAATGATTTAATTTTTTTTATGGAAAAAAAAATTATTAAAAAAAAGATTATTAAAAAAAAATCAAAAAAAGACACACAAAAAATGAGGTTAAAAAAAAAAAAAAAAAAAAAAAAAAAAATATTCCGCCCGCCCGCCCCTACTCCAGAATAGCAATCGAGGACAACCAAACAATTTTTTTTTTTTGGCCTTATGAAACGCAAAAGCTTCCGAGCTTTGCGCGTGAGGGGGGAGGGATGAATTTAGACGAGGATTAAGAGTCTAAAAAAGGTGACCTCACACCCTCCCCCCCCCCAACGGAACAAAATGTTCAAATTTCGAGACCAAAAATTAAAAAAAAAAATCTCCTCTTACCCCCCCCCCCCCTTTCCGCTTATTTAGCGGCTGGCTGAGTCTTTGCGATTTTTTTTTGGGACCCCTAAGAAATCGTAGATCCGCGCCTTGTCGTATACCCCCACCCACACCCCCTTTAGCGACGCCCCTGCACCCACCCACTTTGAAAAAACGTTCAGCGGGGCCTGCATGCGAGAGTGGGGTGATGCAGATTTTTCGACTGCCCCCCCAACATTTTTGCTCATTACGCCACTGCTGGTCACCATTGCGTTCCACTATTTGGTCGCATAATTTCAAATGGGCCCCCTTCTCCCCCCCCCCCCGACCCCTCTATAGTAGCTGAGATTGGACACGGTCCACGCGGTGAGGCATTAGGGGTTCAAAAACGTCAATTTTGGGCCATTTTCAAAGAAGAGGGAATATGAATTTAAAGAATTAACGATAGATATGATGCAATTGATATTTAATTAAATAGAGGTAGAAAATCTAATGACAACCTTGCTGTAAATAATAAACTAGATAACGTTTCCATGGAGAGAAAGACATGAGTTCCTTGGTGTCTATATCAATGAAATTTTTTGACTGGAGCGACACATCGTGCAATCTCCAGAAATATTGGCATAGGCTTACTGTATAGAATAACATGTTTTGTTTCTCATAGAATATTACTTATTCTATATAATATTGTAATTTTTGTGGGCAACGTCCAAGTGTGTGACTAACTATATATATTCTTCTGCTGCAAAAGAAAGCTGTACGCTATTATGTATCCGAGCTGGTTATCGTGACCTTGCTACCCTACTATTTTGTTACACTTCAAAAGCTTAAAGGTTGATGATATTTACTTCCTCCAAATTGCCATATTTTTGTCCCGGAGGTCTCAGTCATGTAGAAATACTAGCATGCGTGACCACAGTTAGGGATTTTGCGTGTTTTTTGTCCTGAATTCACACCCTAAAATGGAATTTCAGAAAAGTGTATACTCCTATAAAACAAGTATTGTAAAGTTGTATCACCTTGAGCATTTTGAGGTGCGATAGGAATTACCATTTAAGTTGTTGACAAAATGTGAAATAAATCAAATTGCGCTTCTGATGTAAAGTTCACAATGTAAAAATGTATTTCAAAAGAGAAGCAATAACATCAACCTGTACACTTCCAAACGGAATTAATGCACAGCCATCACAACTCCTTTCTTTGAAGAAAAAAAGAAATAAGTTTCAAATTTGATCTATTTCATATTTTACATGTTACAGTAGTGTATACAAAAAGTAGACAATGTACAATCAGGGTTTGTGACATTTACTATTTTACAATCCAAAACCAAAATATAAGGGACCAGCTATAAGCGTGAAATTTGGTAGGTCTGGGTCGGAATCGTGCATGGGCATCCATCTTGATCTATTGAAGATCATACCAGCAGGCGCAGGCGTCGGCCGGTATAGTCTTGCCAAAGAGCGACTATTACCCCCCCCCCCCCCCGGTCTGGCCCTATAGGCCTAACCCTAAACGCGTAAAGCAGAATTTTGAACCATTTTGAAAAAAAAGTATAAGGCGGACCCCTGGATGCTAATCTAACAGTAATTTAATGCCTACAACCCCTGAGCTTCGGGGGGCTCCGCCGCCTGCATAATTATGGACCTCACGCCAATTAGTGTCCTGCCCCATGTGTCACACATAAGGTATCAAAATAATTATGTTCATCTGACCAAGACCTGACCGTAATTAAATGCCTTAAAACCCTGAGCTTACGGAGGCTCCCCCCCCCCTCCCTCGACCCCACCATTGGGGGGGGGGGGGGGGTTGGCGGGGGGGGGGGGGATAGTGAGCACATTTTTTATTGCTCCCGAAAATTTGAAAATCGTGCCTGCCAAAAATTCGCTCAGTGGGGGGGGGGGGGGGGGGGGGTAGTGAGCACATTTTTTTTTTTTTGGTCCTCGAAAATTAAAAAATTTGCACCCCCCAAAAAAAGGTAAAAATCACGTGTTTTTGCATGATTTTATTTCTCAAGGGGGGGCCGGCCCCCCGCCCCCCCCCCCCCTGGATCCGCCACTGGCCCCCGGACCCCACGCAAATTAATGTCCTGCCAGTGTCACAAATAAGGTATCAAAATATGCTCATCTGGCCTTAATTAAATGCCTAAAACCCCAGAGCTAATTCCGGGGGCTTCGCCCTCTCGACCCCACCAGGGAGCCTCATCTGACGGTAATTTAATGCCTAAAACGGCTTCTGAGGGCTCAGCCCTCTGGACGCCACGCAATTAGTGACCTGCCAGTGTCATGTATAAGGTGAAAATATGCTCATTTGACCGTAATATGCCCATACCCCTGAGCTATTTCGGTGCCTCCGCCCCTAGACCCCCCCCCCCCCCCACCCAATTTGAAATCATGCGAGCCAAATATTGGTACGGAATGATGACCACTGTACTGTTGTTGGGGGGGGGGGGGGGGGTTCCGACCTTTTACATTGCATGCGCGCATGTGCGTCATTATTGTATTGACAATCTTTTATGAGGGGGGTACCCAATACTTGGAAATACATGAGGCCCATTTCTCTATTATGAGAATGTTATTTCCAGCTATTCGATGATTAAAATAATCGTGTGATGTCATTATTGAATAAATAAATAATTGTTATGTTTAATTAGTAGAAAAATATACTAGTTTTGGCATAATAATATATTTTTCTCTACATCAAATGAAAATATTTTACCCTCAATACTTATAGGTCAGGTTCCCCGGTCACAATACGGAAGCAAAACACGAAACGTCACACGTAAACAATAATCGTATGAGTTTTGCAGCTGGGATCCGAAACCGATCAAAACATAGCACATATTTCAGAGGGAAACAACGCTTTCAAGATGACTTCTACTCCTAGGAGTGAAAAAGATGATTCTCTTAATGGTATGGTCATCCAGCATGTATTATTCAGTCGTGACTTTTCATGAATTTCGTAACATTGACCATTGTATTCCTTGCTTGAATTGAATCAAGTTGATTTGTTGATGTGCGTCTACCCGGCCGCGGCCGGTGTCGTACTGTATACTGTATGGCCTCCGCTTATTTTACGAGCATTATTTGATTCGTAATCGTAAAGGCCATATTGCCGCCGTGTGCTCACTGAGCTGTATAGCATTGATTCATTGTCGATGTAGCTTTGCTTTGTTCCTCGCATCTGCCAGCAAGAAAGTGTGTGTCGTTAAGAATCCTTTTTTACATATTTAAAGTTAACCACTTGCTACTCGATACTGGTAATAATAACTAATAATACTAGAGTCTAACTTTAGAGCTAGAGCATGTAAAAAGAATAGACAGAATTTCACAGAAATAACCGTCTGGTAAAAACTAATGGTATGCATACAATATGGAGCATTTTTCAATAATGTGAAGGGCTGGTCAAGTTTACTGTATGTATCAACTGTAATGATGATCAGTCCATAATTGCCTTGATGTTACTCTTTAGCTTCACTCTTGTGCTCCTGTGACCAGTTTAGTTATATGTCTTTTTGCAGCCCATATGGATCGCTGATCTCCGAAATAGCAGAGGGAGAATAAGATGATGATGATGATGATAACATAAGTCCAAATGTAAAAAGAAAAAGAAGAAGCAGAAGAAGAAATTAGTGAGGAGGGTTTAGGAGCATAATGGTTAAGGACCACTGCTTTTTTGGGGTAGACCAAATTACGGTATTGTTTTGACTGTCACTGATAATATATGACCAACCCTTTATTTTGGTTTTCAGGAAATTTCCTGTCATTGTTCATTGTATACTGATAACACATGGCAAATTTGTTGATAAGTGCACGCAGTCAGACATGTTCATGTTGAGTACTTCAATTGTAAATTTAACATTTTCATTAAAATAGACATTTATCTGTGATGATACATGTTTATTATGAGTGATTGTGTCAGTACACACCTGTACATGTATGCCTACTTGAGAAGATTGTTTTCTCTGCAACGTTGACACTAACACTATGAAAGTTTGTAGTTAATATGTCTGTATCTAATTGCATCGATAGTTAAAGTCATATGGTGAGTAATTAGTAGGTTGTCTTTTCTCAAAAAGATGAACTTGCAATTGATACAATTTAAAATTGAAAGCAAGTTTGCATGAGCATTAATTGCATTGACATAGAACAGCATTTCAGGGTGTCATATTTGGTCAAAGTCACTGTTCTTGCTAGACCGAAAGCTTCAGTCTCTATAATCGTCGGTTGTTCCACTGAGACTACGTCTGGCTCCACTAGACCTCGGTTATACAGACTGAACGACTGCCTATACCACCACACGTTGAAGATATCACGGCTAGATTTTAGCCGTTAGGCCCCTCCCACAAACATGACAAACTTGCCACGGCCGTATCCCAAAATCCCCCAAAATGTCATTTTACCTCGTGCATATCCAAATTTCAATTAGGCCTAGGCTATAATACATCGGTTCCACTTACTAACTTGATTGAAATAATCCGTTTAATGGTCCCTTTTAAGGAAATTATGGGTCAAAATCGACATCCATGTTGAAAATCTTGCAAGCCGTGTTAAACTCTCGCTGCCGTCAATCTCATCCCTTCTAGTCTACGCCGAAGGCAAAATGATTATGAAGGAAAAACTGTGCGCCATCTACACGTTCGTAATGGCGTTATCACAGTTTTTCCTTCATAATCATTTTGCCTTCGGCGTAGACTAGAAGGGATGAGATTGACGGCAGCGAGAGTTTAACACGGCTTGCAAGATTTTCAACATGGATGTCGATTTTGACCCATAATTTCCTTAAAAGGGACCATTAAACGGATTATTTCAATCAAGTTAGTAAGTGGAACCGATGTATTATAGCCTAGGCCTAATTGAAATTTGGATATGCACGAGGTAAAATGACATTTTGGGGGATTTTGGGGGCATAACAATACGGCCGTGGCAAGTTTGTCATGTTTGTGGGAGGGGCCTAACGGCTAAAATCTAGCCGTGATATCTTCAACGTGTGGTGGTATAGGCAGTCGTTCAGTCTGTATAACCGAGGTCTAGTGGAGCCAGACGTAGTCTCAGTGGAACAACCGACGATTATAGAGACTGAAGCTTTCGGTCTATGTTCTTGCCTGCTGTTTATTTCTTTTGTATAGTTATGCTTCGATTGTTTTCATTAAATAACTTCAGCCAACAAAATACATTGTATATACCTAATCACAGTGACCATAACTATTTATGTTATTACTTTCTTTTTTCCCCTCCTAGAATCATGGGTGGAACTCCAATATGCACAACATGGGGGCGTCAATGAATCCTTCCTAAACCTTGAGTCCGGAGGAGGGGGAGGTAATGGAGGGTCCAGCACCCCATACAGTACGGGGTCAGGGAACGGCAGACATGGGGGCGTCCAGTTCGGTACCAACATGGAGAAACTGTTGATGGAGGCGCAGAGGGAAAGCAGGTCAACGTCCAGGGAAGGCTCACAGGGAGGAAGGTTGGTATCAATAATAATAATAATAATAACTTCTACTTATATAGCGCTTTTCATAAGAGATTTATATCAAAGCGCTTTACAATATTGATAACAGTAACACTAAACAGGAAAATGACAAGAGAATAAAAGTGAAATTATCAAATATATTTAACAAGGTAAGGTAACAATTTTACGAACTAGGTTGAATATGCCTTTTGCCCTTTTCCATTAGAATGGTTTTTAATTTTGATCTAAACAAAGTAATATCAGAGATGCAACGAATGGAGGCTGGAAGAGAATTCCACAAACGTGGAGCAGAGCATGAAAAGTACCTATCACCAAAGTATTTTGTTTTTGCTTTTGCTTTTTTAATGTCTAGTACTGTAGCCCTATCTATGATGATGGTGTGAAATGATGACATTTGGATTAAACAGTGATAATTATCATTACCATGTTGTTGGATGGAAATGTAATTGTTACCATTGCTGTGTTTGATGTTCTTTTAAACTTCTGTTGTTGCTGTCGTTGTTATTGCTAGTGGTGGTGTTGTGGTGATGTAATGGTGAAAATGATCAGCTATGTGGTGGACTGGTGGTGTTTAAGATAATGATGTCTTCCATTGGAGATGGTGTTTGAGGTGGCATGGTGATTGTGTTAGTTGATGAAGATGATGATGAATCTTTTTATGATATGATGTTGGAATGATGTAGGTAATGTTTGATTAGCTTTCATAATAGATATGTTGATGATGTCATAATAGGGGTGTTGATAATGGTTCACATCCACGGAGGGCTTACAGGAAGGAAGGTGCATGGGTATCAATTTCAAAGATGGTATGGTACATGTATATCAGCAAATGTAGTGGTACTGAAAATTCAACTGTTAAACAATAATGGGTGAATCATCTGTAAACCATGGTGAGAAGGAAACTAAATGGGGAACGACAAATCAATGTTGATTTGTTGGATGCGTGCCTTTCTTCAAGAGTTACAGTTTTCACACCCCCCCCCCCCCCATATAATGTTACACCTACATGTAGGAAATCCTTGCATTTCCTTGGCTAAATGTAGATACCCCACCTGCCATTGTTCTACTAATAGATTTGCAACTTGTCATTGATTTTGACTTGAGCCATAAGCCTCAAATGCTTGTCCTTTATGATTTCATAGGATTATGGTTGCATCTGGCATTGAGCTGACCTTCAATAATTTTCAAGTTCATTAAAGATCGGATCATGTACATATATTCAGAAGCAAAGTGATGAAGCTCACATTGTGTGATTAGCCATTATGAATCACATTGTTGAGATAACCATGTAATCCTTTTATTTAACCAACTCATTAACACTCACAGATAAAGTGTTAGTAAGGATTAGGATACAATTATCCACTTCCGTTTGTTGAGATAATTTTCATAAAAGTATTTGATGTTTATAATAGGATCTAAGAAACTTGAAAATAAGATCAGTGTATTTACTTTCTTCTAGGGTAATTATTACCAAACACAATATGTTTTATGTGATTAACCAAACTATTTCTCTTAATAAACTAATCCTTACTACCTGTACATGTTGCTGTCATATTCAAGTACACATAATTCTCAAAATGATTGTTGTGTATTAATGAGACAAAGTCTTTTAAATAGACTCTGCATTGTGTCAATCTAGTAATCCTATTTTATCCCCTGCTAATTGGCACAGGATCAAATATCACCCGCCAAGTTTGAGGCCTGTTTTAAGTTTTAGAAACTGAACTCTTTGGTTAGACAGAAATGTTATTTTAACCTCAAAAGTTATTTTTAAACTCCTGATAATTCTATTTAAAAGAACATTTATAGATAGGAAGAGAGTATCTTTCCTGTTTCCTTTTTAATATTGAAATTAGCTTTAAAAATCAAGAACCTTGTTTTGCTACCAATCATCATTCAGAATGTACTTGTGACTTCAACATATTACTTAGAATATTTTGATTTTTCTCTATGCAAATGCATGCATTGGGCTAGGCATATTAGGTGGGGTAGTGGGAGCTGGAGCCCCAAATTTGAAAATACTGATATTTGTGCAACTGCCACCTCACATTTGGGCAGTAAGATTGTCGAATTGTAGTTTTGATATCTAAAATAGTGAATTTTAATGACTGCACTACGTATATTCAAATTACAATGAAATGTTTTCTCATTTGCAAATTCTAAAAACAAGATCGAGACATCAGTCCCGCAGAGAGGCCAACTGTTCCGTTTTTGCCGTATTTGTTCCGTTTTTTCGCTATGAATACAGCAGTACGTTTTTTGTATGTTTTGTCACGTTTTTTTTTTTTTTTTTTTTTTTTAGTGACGTTTTTCTTAATTTCTGATCATGGGCTTTGTGTCGTAAGTGTATTATGCACCTACATCTTCAAACGATGCACGCAGGATGGTGATACGGGCCCCAAACTGCGCACATTGCGAACAACCCACGTGTAATGTATGCACGTCGCGCTCCGATCCTGGTACATATACGTGGTACTGCCGGGTTTTTTAAGCTGCTAGATTGGGCGATATGTTAAGTTGAGAGATTTTTTCAAAAATACTGTTTTTTGCTCTTAAGAATACTTTTTTTTGTTGGAGAAGGTTGGCATCTCTGGTCCCGTCCCCTTGCTAAAATTGTGCCAATAAAGCGTTCACCAACAAATTTTGTCTAAATCAAAATGTAAAAGACAATTTAGCAACTACATAAATGAAGATTTGTATCTAGGCTTTCATGTAGTTTAAGATAGGCCTACTATTCAACATTGCATCTACATGTAGATGTAGGTTACAAAGACACGAGAACGATCCCACAGTGCTGATTTTTACTGCAATACATATACCTACCTATACAGTACATTAAAACTTCATTTTGTTTTGTTATTGCTGTTATTTTTGTAAGTGTGGGTTTGAACTTTGAAGTGCAACATTGTTGACGTGTAAACAGACATGCGTCATGTAATAAATACCCCAAGGCCCGACAGCTATCAATGACTAATCAATGTAAAAGAGGTTCAGAGATCATTCAAGTACATGTATATTGTGATTCAATGAAGTTGGAATACTTCCAATATTTTGATGTCTACATGATATAGGGAAGGCTGAGCGAGGGGTATTTCTGCAAAGTTTATTCTTGTGTTTGTAACATAAACTTGTATTTAATTTTGCAAGGTGCCCAGTTTCCCACACTCTCCCCTTTCAAAATGTTGTGATTGTGTAGTCAAAATTGTGATGGATGTTACCACCCCCCCCCCCCCCATTCAAACAATGCCCCTGTTTTTGTATGATGTGGAAGGTCAACCACCTTGGAAGCTGGACTTTGTTCTTGAAATAACAAACAATTAGTTTTGCCTCAATACCTGTCAGATCAAGGTGATATCGAGGTGATAGAATTGGACAAACTTGACTCGAAAGTGTGGATTACCAAAAATGTCATCTTCTTTGTGAAGTACATGTACATTTTCTATGATGACATGATTAAACAAAAGTAATTGTGTAACTAACAATTAGTGCTCCATAAATTGGTTGAATAATTCTACCCGCTTGATAGTTTTTATGGTTTTATGAATCCCTGCCCTACATATGTACATGTAAGCTGTCTCAGAAGTTAGTTTTTTTATAAATATTTTTTTAAATAATAAATATGAAAATGAAAAGAAATGTGCATTTTCTCATACAATAACTATAATACAATTTGCACAACGATGTACTGTGAAGCTAATCATATGTAATCCTACTGTATTACTAGACTGAAACATTAACCTCTCTTTTACCTCAATTGAACACGTACATGATCTTTCTCGAGTTTTGTCTCGTTATATTGGTGTTATGTACAAGTTAAAGCCTTTTGTTCCACTTAGTATTTTGTTCATTATTTACAATTCTTTCATTCATTCACGTATTTCTTACTGTAACATTGTATGGGCTATTAATAGATTAAATACTGATGGTATGAGACTTTGTTGTGGCTCTGGGTACTTTGATCATACTGACCCATTATTTTTCAAATTGAGAACTCTGAAGGTTACTGATATTCATAATATGCAAATTGCAGTGTTCATGTACCGACTTAATAAAAAAGAACTGCCTTTATCATTTTGTAACGATTTCACTCTAAATAGAGACATTCACAACTACCCAACCAGACATTCTTCCGATTTCCATTTGTTTACACCATGGAGCGCCTTAGCCCAAAGATCAATTAGATATGTAGGTCCTGACATTTGGAACGCTTTGCCACCTGAAATACAAGCTTGTAATACCATTATGTTATTTAAAAAGAAAATGAAGGAATCATTTCTCTTAAAATATAATCGTTAACTTTTGAGGTTCATGTTGTATAGTGCTAAATATGTCAAGAAGAGGTAATGTGTATTTCATTGTTTTTGCTTGTTATTCAAATATGTTAAGGGGCATGATTTTTGTATTTTGTTTTATTTTTGTAACGAATGTCTTATTTTAAGCCATGTTCTATTTTTACCTAATAATTATCAACTATGTTACTTAGGGACGTTGCGCTTGAAACATTTTTTGTTTATGCATTGTTCCTACTATGTATTATATATCAATGTAACCCACTGTATTCTATTATCTGTAAACAGTTATTTTACATGGTGAATAAATAAAACAAACAAACAAACAAACAATTGCACCCAACCCAAATTGAACTTGGTAATCTCTAAGCATGTGTACGTGCAGGAACGCCAGACATTCCCCAATTCTCGTCTGACTCAATTCATTTTCCCAGTATTTTGTCCTTGATCTAGGTCTCTGTTAATTTAATGAGCCAAAAGAGAGAGGTGAAGAGCAGCTATAGGGCTCCGAAGATCAAGACCTAACCTCAATTATTCCAGTTTACTACTCCTTCCTAATTTCATGGAAGAGTAGCTAGGATGCAGACATCATGAATGTATAATGAGAACATATATTTTGAGTATGTGGTTGTGTATCTACATGTAGATGGAAGGTACAATGTATTGTGTACATGTACACTTTTAATGTGAAACCAAATGGTAAAAGCATATGGGCTTTTCATTAGGCTATATACATGTATATCACATGGTTATCGTAGCTTTGTAATTCTTGAAAGAAGTACTTCCATGTTTCTGATTTCTGTATTGTAATGTGGTATAATACTATGAGGCATGGGGGCTTAACCTCCCAGAAGTTTATTGACCAATCTAAAGAGTCATAGAGATTGATCAAGAAAGTTCTAGCTAGATACAAACTTAATGTATGGAGAATAAAGTAATTCACAATTACTTCATGAAAAGAGGCAAGACAAAAATATCCTTCAAGCTACATACATGTATATAGGCAAAAGCATATATTGTATGATGTGAGACATACACAGGTATACATGTAAGAGATATAATTGCATGAAGAAAATACTCCTAAAGGCCAAAATTTTATTATACTGTATACTAAAAATTCTAAGCTTACATAGTATGTTTTTGCTCTGTCCTATACATAGGCCTACTGTTCCTTCCTGCTTCTTGCCCTTTTCTTACTTCCTTAAGATTACTATTCTTCCTTTTGTTGATTCCGCTTCTTTTCTCACATGTCGTTACATATTTTAGTCTTAAAAATCTATGTTTATCTCCTTTTGTTCTTTCTTTCTTTAATTTCATATTTTTTTCATAGCCTCTTCCTTGAGATACAGGTTTAGTTTATATACAGGGCAAAGGGAGAGAGTTTACTCTAGGAAGAATGAGTTTCCCCTTGCAATACAAATACTTGGGAGATGTTGAACTGTCTGGAGTAGATTACATACATGTTTAATATAATCAGTGTTCATTTGAGGCAGTAAAGAGGGATGTGCAGAGAAACTTACATATAGATGTAGACTGATAACATCAAGCTGTAGACGTAGGAGACAGATGGCTTGTAGATAGAGATAGAGAGAGAGACAAAGAGGGAGAGAGAGAGAGAGAGAATGAGAGAGAGAGAGACAAAAAGAGAGAGAGAGAGACCGACAGAGACACAGAGAGAGGGAGGGAGGGAGAGAGAGAGATGGAGGGGGGAGGGTACAAACTTCAAATAAAGTTATGAGAATACACTGAGCTTCTGTGAGGATCAGTCTTGAACACCAGTCTACCACCACCACCACAAATAGAGTGCAAATATTTTGGCTTGATTATCAATCTGTTATACATATAAAATGTTTAAAATAAAGGTTTCAGTACTAAATATGCCCTTCAGTACTAAATATGCCCTTCAGTAAAAGGAACAGTGCTTTTGCTAAGTTTTGCCCAATTTGTTTGTTGATGTTACGTGATAATACTTTAATATTTATACTGTCTACATTTTTTTCTTCTTTTCTGAACAGCCCTAAAGGTCCACACAGCCCAGTGCTGAGTTCTAACCCCAGTGCACCTAACTCTGTATACAGTAATGGATCTGGAGAAAAACAGGTAGGCTTGGGAACAATCAAATTGTCCTGTTTCTAATCTTGAAATATATTGATTTCCTTTGATACATAGACATTTATTTTCTTCAGTTATGCCTTTTAACAGTTGAATTTTAAGTGAGTAGTCTCTGTAATAATTATGGATTCACTATGTCTCTGTGAGAGCTGTTGCATGTACATGTGTATGGACATGTACCTTCATGTACATGGACTTATTCAATTTTTACCATATCATCACGACATGTATTTCACTTTTTCCATCATCATAATCGTTATCACATTTCATCATTATCATCATCTTCATTATGATCACTGCCAACACCACCACTACCACCACCACCGCTACCACCACCACCACCACAATTACCACCACCTCCACTAAAACCTCCATTAACAGCATCTCCAGTTGATTGTTTTAGATATATATATTAACCGTTCTTCGGTTCCTTTTTAATGGCCCTCCTCTTCCAACAGGGAGTACCGGTCCTGATGGGACAAGGTGAAGGAGCCAAAGGGAGAGAGGAGAACTGGATCTGGGACTGGTCCAGCAGGCCGGAACCCCTCCCACCAAAGTAAGTCCTGGACCTGACCCCCAATCACAAACTGAGTTCATTAATTATGTATGAGAACAACCCAGTGACATAAACCCTTACTAATAGTAATACATGTAACAAACTCACAGGATGAATCTCAGCATGAAGTTTTTTTGTTGTGATTGGCAATTAAATGTTGTTTATGAGTAATAGCAATCATTGACAGCTCTTTGAAAGGCAGGTATACACATATATGCTGACAGGATTTGTTTACATTGTTGGTTGTTCCTGTTGTCCATGACATCTTGGTTGACTTATTACATACACACAGACATGTATGTGTGTCCCTGAGATAATTACAATGAAATGAGTCAGTTGGAATGCAAGATGTTAGTGGTGCTCTCTCTCTCGGTCTCTCTCTGTCTCTTTATCTCTCTCTCTTTCTTTCTCTCTCTCTCTCTCTCTCTCTCTCTCTATCTCTATCTCTCTCTCTCTCTATCTCTGTTTCTCTTTCTCTCTATCTCTTTCTCTCTATCTCTTTCTCTCTATCTCTATCTCTATCTCTATCTCTCTCTCTCGTTCTCTCTCTCTCTTACTTTTTTTACTCTCTTGCCTTGAAAATGGTAATTATGAACAATCTTTTTTTAATACAGATTGCAGTTCATATTTTCTGAGAAAGATAGACATACATATGTAGATAGATATAACGTATATGTATGTATGGCATCATTGATTGCGTTGATGTTTATGACATTTCAGACTGATCAATAAAGAATTGTTGATCTGAATAGTACATTTGAAAAATACCAATGAAATAAGTCAGCTTTGATGCAATTAGATGTGCCCATTATTACAGTTAATAGATCACAGCTTCAACAGGTCATACAACACATGCGCATGTGACAGCTGCTCTAGGGTCAATCTCCTACCCTACATTAATCAAATTCCTAAATTCTACCCATGACCAAACTAAACCAAAGCTAAGTTGTCAACCCTAGACCCTATTGCAACATTAACCCTACACTTTCTTCTTCTTCCAGTATAGTACAGACCGCCGTTGGTGTATTATTGTACCTTGTGCTTGGCAGGTGCCGAGTGTACAGTACATGTAAAAAGGCTCTACAAGAATTCTATGTGCAGGTAAAAACAGTCTGAAGCTCAACGGAGCATAATGTGTTGCACCTTCTGCTTGAAAAGTTCCAAAGAGGCGCAATCAACGACTTTGATGAAATAAATCCCAGAGCTAATGTCAAATCACCATTTTATTAACCCTCTTTCTCTCTTCCTCTGTATTATATTTTTTTAGGGAGTTTCGTTTCAAGCACCCAGACAAGACGAGGCTGAGCCTCCGCAAGAGCAAGGCCATGCGTAGTAACTTCTTCTCAGCTGAAATATTATCCGTCTTCATTCCATCCTTATTTCTGACGAATCTCTTTGCTTTAGGCATGGGGTAGGTATTCATTAATAACTTTTAGAGAACATACCTTGCCTTTGATAGAATCGCAAGCTGGCTCTTTATGAAATATAATCTTCAGTTCATAAGCAATGTGTCTGAAGAAAAATAGTATAACTGATTGAATCAGTTGTTGATGACTTTTTTTCTGTTATTGTATTTATTATTGTAATTCGTTTTCTTTAATACTCTTGGAAATGAAATAAAATAATAAAATATATAATATTATGAACTTTCTCTCTCTCTCTCTTTTGCTCTCTTTTCCTCTTGCCCTCTCCTTAACTTTATGCCTCGCTCTGCTTTCAATTTGTTAGTCTATGTGTGTGTTGTGTGTGTGTGTCTCTCTCTCTCTCTCTCTCTCTATCTCTCTTTCTCTCTACATGAATCTCACTCATTTCTCTCTCGCTTACTCTCTGTCTCTCATTTTGATACTGCAAACTTAACCTGACCTTCCTGTTTCACTTCCTGTCACAGGGTCTTCATCGGTTTAAAAATGGCAGCTCCCAGGTCAAGTTGAGACTGAACACTAGAGGGCTCCCTACAGTTATAAACTTGGCTCTGACGACGGTGGACATGTGACAGTCACGTGATCAAGCTGATGCCAAATCAAGACACAATGATTTAATTTGTTCCACAAGAGGTTTTTCATTGAGTGTATTTAATAAACCTTTACTCTTCTCTCCCAGTGAGGTAAGAATTTGTTCGTCAATCACAAAGATGTTTGTTTTTTCCCCTTTCCTGTGAGGACGCATTTTTGATAAATACATATTTTTCTGAGAAATTCAAAGTGCCATCTTAAACTTATCATGTAGATTGCAGAGTACAATTGATTCATGAATTTGAACCATTGTTAAAACCTTGGATTGAACCTCCACCCTTGTCTAAAAGAGGTGTATATACATGTACATGTAATAAGCGTATATTTTCCTTTCATCGAGCATGAAGACACGCACCAACGGTATTGAGGTTTACACCAGTGGTTGAAGTAAGCCTCTATGGTGAATTTTGGCCATACAGTGCTTATATTCGTTCAGCATATAACCTGGCTCTTCTTTATCCCATCACGAC
Source organism: Strongylocentrotus droebachiensis (assembly GCA_035222895.1). Classification (NCBI taxonomy): domain Eukaryota; kingdom Metazoa; phylum Echinodermata; class Echinoidea; order Camarodonta; family Strongylocentrotidae; genus Strongylocentrotus; species Strongylocentrotus droebachiensis. The sequence continues at coordinate 706,241 of JAVYIG010000162.1, read as the reverse complement.
GGCGTAAACATTGAATGATGAGATAAATAAAGGGGCTCAAACACCCCAACACCCTCCTTCTTATTGGTAGATAGGATCAACCTGCCAGGCACCATGATCAGAAAGTTCTGTTCCCTGTTTCATAAAACTTGTTATCAATGACAAATTTGCTCTCAGCCAATCAGATGCCACAATCTCAGTAGCTTATAACAGTGATTATAACTTGTTATTGATATCAAGTTTTGTGAAACCGGGCCCTGATCTCAGTCTACATTCATTTTGTCTCAAAAGGCAGTGCTTTCAGTTTGTTCCCAGCAAGCTTTTACTCTTCTTGCTTCCTACTTCCCACTGAAATTTCACTTGTTGATATCTTAAAGGGAACCAAAACCTTCATACCAAGTTTCTTTTATTGTAAAGTTTAAGATACGGTATTTAAATAAAATCAGTGAAAATTTGAACAAAATCGGGCAAGGAATAAGGAAGTTAAAACTTTTTGAAATGACTAGTCACTAGATGGCGATATTCAATTTGATGCATTTGTGGACAACTCTCCATGCCTTTTGTACTTCAAATTTCATGTTTTTCCTTCTTTCTTGTGATTGAGATAATCTACTCTCCTGAAAGCAAGGTATAGAATGCAAAATGGTATTCTACTTTACATGTTATGAAGTCGGATCAAGAACACAAATAAATATGAAGAAAACTGTGAAATTTGAAGTACAAAAGGCATGGAGAGTTGTCCACAAATGACGCATCAAATTGAATATCGGGCTGTAGTGACTAGTCATTTAAAAAAGCTTTAACTTCCTTATTCCTTGCCCGATTTTTGTTCAAATTTTCACTGATTTTATTCAAATATCTTGAACTTTACAATAAAAGTAACTTAGTATGAAGGTTTTGGTTCCCTTTAATGTGATTTAACCTATATTTTGGTTGAGGTGGGTGAAATTTCCCCTTCTTGAATCTCTACAAAACTGAACTGAGTGCCTCATTTCTATGTCATCATATATTCAAAATTTACCAGTGTAAAGGAGGTGGGATTTACCTGTATTAATCACCATCTTAAAGTTTGTTTCTTTTTTTCTCTCATTTACCCAATTCCTTGTCATACATGTATATCAAAATCGGACTGTTTACGAGTATATATATCATCATTTTGTTCTGCAATACTGCCCCCCTTGCTGTATATATAAGGATGAAATTGATATCATTACATACTGGCAATTCTAGATTCTTACATTGTGTATTGGACTGTATAACTTCATCATGAAGGAATGGAAGTAATGCATACTGGATAGTTGGAAAGAGGAACTAAATCTGTTCATGTCCACTTTGGCATCAAATCGGCTTAAACAAAAGCATAGAAATGAGAGAAGCAGATCTGTGAACGTTTAAGGAAAATCAGATGATAAAGGATAAGGAATTAATGAGTTTTAAAGTCGTAATTGTGTGAAGCAGAACATCATATTAAATCAATTTTGTACTCGTTTATTTAGGCTCTGTTTCATAAACTGTGCTATCATCAATAAAATATTACAATAACAGTTATACGCTTCTGAAATTTTTGCTGCGAGCAAAATTGTGAAAGAAATGTGATGCTTGTTATTGATTAAAAGCTGTATGAAACAGGGCCAACAATTTTTACCTAACATCACATTAATTCTATGTTACAAAATATTTACTATTAAGACAGTAATGTGGATTTTGTGATTTGATCAGTAATTATGCGTGTTTAATAGTGACAAACAAAGACTTATTATGATGTAATGAGATCAGCATTTCTCTGAAAAAGAATATGAGCGATTTATTCATCTGCTATATTTATATCAAATGTGTATACTATCAAACTATATATTTGTATATAATCAGCAGCAGCATTGTATTTGCATGTTCTCTCTCTCTCTCTCTTCTTTATTTTAAAATTGACATTTCCTTGTTTTTCATTAGTTCAATAGGGCTTGGGGCTGTCACATTTTTACCTTTTTATGCCTCCGTTACGAAGTAGCCGGAGGCATTATGTTTTCGGGTTGTCCGTCCGTCCGTCCGTCCGTCCGTCCGTCCGTCCGTCCGTCCGTCCGTACGTCTGTACGTACGTCTGTACGTACGTCCCGTTCTCGTGATCACGTTATCTGAAGAACCGATCGATGGATTCCTGCCAAACTTTGGTCATGTATGTATCTTGCAGAGTCGATGAACTGATTAGATTTTGTGGTCACGAGGTCAAAGGTCAAAGGTCACAGGGCTCATTATGTATGCAAAAACAGCTCGTGATCGCGTTATCTAAAGAACCAATCGATGGATTCCTGCCAAACTTTGGTCATGTATGTATCTTGCAGAGTCGATGAACTGATTAGATTTTAGGGTCACGAGATCAAAGGTCAAAGGTCACAGGGCTCATTATGTATGCAAAAACAGCCTGTGATCGCGTTATCTGAAGAACCGATTGATGGATTCCAGCCAAACTTTGGTCATGTATGTATCTTGCAGAGCCAATGAACTGATTAGATTTTGGGGTCACAAGGTCAAAGGTCACAGGGCTCATTATGTATGCAAAAACAGTTCGTGATCGCGTTATCTCAAGAACCGATTGATGGATTCCTGCCAAACTTAGGTCATGTATGTTACTTGCTGAGCTGATGAACTGATTTGATTTTGGGATCATGAGGTCAAGGTCAAAGGTCACAGCGCACATTATGTATGCAAAAATAGCTTATGATCGTATTATCATTAGAACAGATTGATGGATTCCTGCCAAACTTAGATCATTTATGTATCTTGCAGAGCCAATGAACTGAGTAGATTCTTGGTTCATAAGGTCCAAGGTCATGGGCTCATTATGTATGCAAAAATAGCTTGTGAACGCATTCTCATTATAGAACTGACAGATGGATTACTATTTAACTCAGGATATCTTGCAGAGCCAATGAACTGAGTAGATATAAGGATCATGAGGTCAAAGATCAAAGGGTCATATATGTATAGGAGAAATTGCTTGTAATCACGATATTCTGAGAACCTGTTGTTAATGGATTACAATTGAACTTGAATTTGAAAAATTTCTTCTGTTTTGGTTTGTAAACTTGCTCTATGACGGAGGCATCATTTTCGACTGCGCGCAGTCGAATTCCATCTAGTTTATTGTTATTTTGATTGCAAGGATACTACAAATTTGTCCAATGTGATTTCCTTGCAGGTCTATGCGCAATTTGATTTGGTCTGGTGCAATTTTCTTCATGCATTTCCATTTATTCAAAGCAACTTTATTTTTATGCCTCCGTTACGAAGTAGCCGGAGGCATTATGTTTTCGGGTTGTCCGTCCGTCCGTCTGTCCGTCCGTCCGTCCGTCTGTCCGTACGTACGTCCGTCCGTACGTCCCGTTCTCGTGATCGCATTATCTGAAGAACCGATTGATGGATTCCTGCCAAACTTTTGTCATGTATGTATCTTGCAGAGCCTATGAACTGATTAGATTTTGGGGTCACGAGGTCAAAGGTCAAAGGTCACAGGGCTCATTATGTATGCAAAAACAGCTCGTGATCGCGTTATCTCAAGAACCGATTGATGGATTCCTGCCAAACTTTGGTCATGTATGTAACTTGCAGAGCCGATGAACTGATTAGATTTTCGGGTCACGAGGTCAAAGGTCACAGGGCTCATTATGTATGCAAGAACAGCTTGTGATCGCGTTATCTCAAGAACTGATTGATGGATTCCTGCCAAACTTTGGTCATGTATGTATCTTGCAGAGCCGATGAACTGATTAGATTTTGGGGTCATGAGGTCAATGTCAAAGGTCATGTGGCTCATTATGTATGCAAAAATAGCTTGTGATCGCATTATCATTAGAACAGATTGATGGATTCCTGCCAAACTTAGATCATGTATGTATCTTTCAGAGCCAATGAACTGAGTAGATTCTTGGGTCATGAGGTCAAAGGTCAAATGTCATGGGCTCATATATGTATATGAAAAATTGATTGTAATCACGATATTCTGAGAACCTGTTAATGGATTACAATGAAACTTGAATTTGATTTTTTTTTTCTGTTTTGGTTTGTAAACTTGCTCTATGACGGAGGCATCATTTTCGACTGCGCACAGTCGAAGTTCCATCTAGTTTATCTTGACATAATTTGTTGTTTTAGAGCACAATTTTTGTGCAAGTAATAATTCCAAGTGCATATATATAAATTTGCGGTGCAGAGTAGTTTTTTTATATGGAGTGTTAGAAGAATAAAATATAGGAATCATCATATCGAGTAACTTGTTGTGAAGACAATTTAACAAGGAACATTTTGCAATTTTCAAGACTGCCCCATACTGGCAGGTAAAGTCAGCTATTAAATCAACTCGCATTCAATTTTTTCACCTCTGCACTGATTTAGTCAGTCAGAAATAGTGCTTTATTAAAAGCTTTTTCTTCTTTCTTTTTTGTGGGGTCCCAATTGTCATTTGCTTCTACATTTAAGAAATTTATTGTCTTGAATGAAATTGTAAATAAGCTCATCAATTTGTAAAACATTATACAGGAATGTATTGATGGTACATGTATTTATAGTTACTAATCTAGAATATTCATATAGAAGTAGAAAAGTGAAAGTCTTTGTGATAATTGTGAATGTTTATGACTATTGTACAAAAGTATTTGTAGTTCTCTCGTTCTTTTGTATTTCTTGTTTCTATGTATTTATAATGGAGTGGATGAAAGTCACTGAAGAATGCACCATTTTTATACCGGTAATTATTTGTCTTGGACAATATTGACAAGCAATTTTCAAAGTATGACAGTAGATCTCTAAATAATCAGTCAATACTCAAGAGAATTCATGTCAAATTGGTAATATAATGGGAACAAGTAAGGAAGGAATAATTTTTGTTTTCATTGGGAGCACTTCGGATAACGATGAATAATCAGGGAATATCTGAACTTGATCAAACGTATCTTTTGTTTAAAAAAAAAATTATGGCTTCAAACTTCCACAAAAATTAAAGTGACTGGAAATTAGGCTTTCCTGTATGTTTTTATTTTCAGGGAACATATATAGCAGAATGGTTATTGTGATAGTCGATCGCATGGTCGATTGTTAGCACATTGTACATTTATACACTACATGTTAGTTCATACAGGCATCAAATTCAGTATTAAATCATCTATTTTTTGACATATTTTTCATTCTATTATTTACGATTATTGTCACTTTGTCATCGCAATGAAATTTTGCATAGTCTACAAAAATTGTTTAAGATTCTGTGCTCTGTAGTGTTAAGAAAAATGCGCACATTATTTTCTTTACTCTCCAAAAGCCAAGGTCCCCTGCGACAAAATGTGCCTGGAATTTTTAACGACCGAAGTGCTGCAGTTGATTTTATTGGATGTGGATAAATCTGTTTGTTTGGTCTTACATGTAAATCCTTAGTAGTCCTAAGACTATATGTGTCAATTACTTAATGATATTTGATCTGTAAGTTAGAGTTGAAAGTACCTGTTCATCAAAGTCTTGAGAACTGAATTTGCTTTTCACCCAAGTGATCATTTCAGGGCTTTCTTATAAAGAGGTGAGGTTGATCCGAATCCGTGGCAACTGGAATTGCAAAGTTGCAGTTGACCATCGCTCATGTACATTGATCGATTCAAATCAGATCAGTTGCAATCCGTATGAATCAATGGCAACTCTTTATGAGACAACGCCCCATGTTTACATAAAAGGCAGTTTTGCAATGTTATTTATGATCTTGGTCATTATACTCGTATCTTTCTTTCAATGAAAAATTTTACCAACAGTTTATTTGTGATATTTGAGGACTTTCTCTCCATTTTGCATTTACCGTTATGTTGGCCAGTGACTATAAATGTTTACAAGATATTTTCATGATGTATAGGGCAACTTTTTTTGACAGGTGCACTTTAAGGTATGTCATTTAAATACTTTCATGCCATTTATGAATCATTCTTCATGAAATCACATCTTAGTTTAACATGTTCAACCAAAGATGGACCGGAATAAGGAATGTTTTTCACAAGATTTTTGTGACTACCCGGTAGGTTATTTGTAATAAGAGAAAAAAAACACTAAGAATATTACAAGGGTTAAAATGATTTCTTGAACAAATTTAGAGTGGCTCTGGAAAATATTTTCAAAACTAATTATGATATGAATACAACCATTTAACCATCCATGAACAAATTTGCTGAACTATTTATTATTTATATAACCCGAGTAAGAAAATTATTTAAGCGGATTGTACATGTGTGATTAACAGAAATGTGTTCAATCTTATAATTTTATCAAATTACTTACCAAATCATGCAATTACTGTATACGGTACCGCTAATCAAAATCTAAAATTTGGAAGGAATTGTTGATACAATGAATCATAATGTACTGCAAGTGAATGTAATTCCCTGTTTATCGTCATGTCGTAAGAAGTAGTACTTCTAGACAAAATTGACAATGAAAAGATAAAAACATGTAACTGATTTGTGCTTCTATAATAATTCTTTTTTTTTAATTTCATTTCATTTTTTTCCTTCTCATTGCTTGTTTACTCATTTTTTATTTTGTAACTTTTTGCAAATGATAACCTGTTTTACAGACAGAAGTGACTGTTCATTCAATCAAATAATGATTCGTTTCTTTTCGATATGCTTAACCTATTGATTGCTAAAACCGATCCTGCATTGCATGTTTATTCAGATTTGTTAATTTGTTAAAATCATGTTGCTTGTAATTTAGTGACAAAAAAAAATCATTATGCAGCTTACAATTGAAAAAGAATACAAGTGAAAACAAATTGATATGTTGTTTGTTTTGTTTCTAGTTCTAAGATGTTTATTTAAGTTTTTGCTCTCTCCTCTCTGTCTTCAATCTCTCTTCTTCTTCTTTTTTTGGTTAAGTCTTGCAGACTGACTAGTGTGTGACTATGTGTGTGCTTATGAGAGCCAGGTGTATGGTGCAATGTTATTACTACGGTGCAAGTAAAACTCTTCTCTAATGTGAATTGCTCCATGCAATACATACGTAAGAAATCAAAATAAGAACGATAAGGTCAATGATTCATTTTACATTTGAAGTTCATTCATACAATTTAATAATCATTATCTGTCCATGCTCATGCCCACACACACTTGATCAATGTGACCATTATGAATCAAAATTACTCCCAAGGCTCGTTCGAATATGAGGCGGTAAATGTGCTGCGAAACAGCTGCCGCTCTTTTGTTAACATGTGAATGAATGGCAACTGCGCAACAAAGGTTCTACCGTCCTGTGCATATACACTAAGCGGTTTTGGCGCATCATATCTGAACAAGGCTTTACATGTACATGCATGAATCAGATTATAAAACTCATTAACCTAAGCTGAAATTTGCTTACCAGGTAATCATAGAAACTACCTCTTCATTCGGCAAGATAAAGGTGTAGGTCTATTTCTGGATAATTTCACTATTTTTTGTTGATTTTTTTACCATCATAGTCATCGATTAAATTCAGCAACAAATTAAGAATACAGCGGAGTTGTGACCAGAAGAGCTATTAACAATGAAGAGTGAAATATGATGACATAATGTGCAGACATGTATCTCTTTGTCTTAATGGTATATTCTCACAATCTAAATAGAGAGTATAGATGTACATTTATACCCAGACGTTGTTTGTGCCGACAGGTTGTGTATCTGACGGTTGATTTAAAACGGTACGGTATTTCAAAGAAATTTACACACCATATATCACCAATCTTGATATTTGATAGACAATATTATAAGGGATTAATATCGCAAATGTATATGGAATTCATCTGACCATTTTTATACTTCATTTACTACTGCATTATCTCATTCCCATATGCTTTATACACAAACCATTTGCTCCCTGCAGGTAATGGGTGAATAACAGTTCTTTGAAATGTCCTTGGACCAACATGTTCTATCTGAAGTAGTACTGATGATCCACCTGCTAAAATTTCCTCACAACTTATCAATAAATATCTTCAATTAATACATTTGTGTTAGATAGTATGGGCAGTGACAACAATGTAACACACTTTCATTCAAATATACATGACATAAATGCTGTTTTGACAGAAAAAATATGCACTATAAACATCATAAAACAATATCAAGTGTTCACAAACATTTGATGAGATTTTGTAGTCCAAAAGAGAGCTTAATGGTCACATTTTCAATGTAGAACCAAACCTCTTTTTATAGCACACATAGTTTTGAAAGAATAGAAGCTCCATACAAAGCCAACTGAATGCCTGATGATGATATGATAACAGATATATATTCCAAGTTGTCTTATAACACAGATCATTAAACTTGAATCAAATCCCTCCATAAAATTACAAAAAACATATCCCGGTATTATCATTTCTTTCAGGAAGCATACTGGTGTACTTTAAAGCAATTGGCGTCATGAATACAAAATATAATCATATTGTGACTACCGGTAGTATTTATTGATTCATTATCGCAGTCTTTTTTGCCTTTTCAATTACCGGTATGGAAGACTTCATAAATGCATCAGCTCTCTCAACATTGCTCAGATAAATTAGAACAGCACATTGCGAGCATGGCACCCAACTTGAAAATATTAGACATCGTTCTTTAATAATCTACAGTATTAACGAAATTTCAATCTTTCATGTTTTGTCCGGTATTACAGATTACAGTCCCATGATCTAAGTTTAAGACAAAATTTAACAATATTAAATGGACATTAACCATACTATACTCGTGTGCCTATAGGAATAGTTGAGTTGAGGTCACAGCAGGATAATCTCGTGGAATCTAATCTCGTCCAAATGACCATAGATTATTAATTTTAAAATCTACATTTTGAGCCGAGTCAATTTTTCTTTTCACATGAAAGAGAAAGAGTTTTGATCGTTAGGTTCGTTCACATATGAAATGGTAAACTGCAGCTTTAAAAAAAGAGACGTTTGAGTATTAAATACACTTCATGTTTCTGTATGTTTTAACCAGGGAGATTTGAGGTTTTACTAACATCTCCCTGTTATACCACACATATAGAGTAAATGTTGTAACAAACAAATAGTGAGTACACGTACAGCACCTTAATCTCAATTGTGCAGCTATCTTTTTCTTCACCCCCATTTGCCGTAAATAGACATACAGAACATACACACACAAACAAAACCAATGCAGTTTCCCACACTATGTGTAAACGAACCCTAATTTACTCCTTTCAATACACAATACTATAAACCATTGTGACAATACTAATTAATAGGTATTGCACTGTGAGGTATTTGTGGCTGATTCCCTGCAATGTGCCCTGTATATGATACATAAAGAGGGTTTAGTGACACAAAGACGTAACTCCATTTTGGCCATTTTTAGAAAAAGTGGTTTATGTGTCCCTGAGGACTTGGGCCTTAAGGAGTTAAGTCTATGTTTCACTAGCCATTGACTTCAATGGGGTGTTGGGTAAAGTCTTTGTGTTTCCTGGAAAGCCACATATTTCTTAACATTTTGATATCAAATACTCATTTTGGCAAAATATGGAGTTACGTCTATGTGTCACTGAACCCTCGTATATATTGCATGAATAAATGAAAAATCTCTTGGACTGTATGGCTATGACTGGTGGTATGGATTCCAGACAGCACCATTAGGCCTATAAAAAAAGATGTTGTATTGCCCTTTAGGTGCCAAAACATGGGTCAGTCAGAATTTTTTTTTTTTTACTCCCTCTTTGGGCTGATATTTCCCAGTTTTGAATGATACATTTCTTTTTTTATCTAAAAAAAAGTTTAAAAAAAAACAAACTTTGTTTAAAAGTCGACCGTAGATTTCAAGATTTTGGGGTCGGTTTCAAAGGGCAATACAATTTTTTAGGCCTTATTTAATAGTCACATCAAGAGATTCTGCATTTTTGGTTGAAATATGTATAAAAAAGACAATTGTCATGTGGGACACCTTACAAGGAATGGCCCATTTGTGCATCATACATTCTTTGATTTTAAAAATCAATTGTAAAATCATGTGGAATGCATGGCCTTTTTGCACGCACAGGGAGAAAATCCTTTACTCCCAGATGTCGTAATTGATAAGAGCTTTTAAAAATATAAAATTTGTGAATAATATCTAATTTGACTAACTACAATGGTTGTTTGAATCACAAGCCCTTGTTGTAGAAGACATAGGGTAGCGAGTCGCCGTATTTGTCTTGTATAGCTTTCCTGGTGTCGGGTTCCAGCTTGGATACAGCGATGGTGCTGGAGAGACAAGTGTGAATCAAGAGAGAGAGAAAGAGAGAGATAAAGAGAGAGAGAGAGAGAGATAAAGAGAGAGAGATAGACAGAGAGAGAGAGAGAGAGAGAAAGAGAGAGACAGACACAGACACAGAGAGAAATGGACAGAGACAGAGAGAGAGATACAAAGAGACAGAGACAGAGAGAAGCAGAGAAAGCAAGGGAAGAAATAGAGTGTGAAGTAGCAGGGGAGTGACAGAAAGAGGAGAGATAGATAGTGCAGTAGAGAAGTAGAATGTGAGGAGAGAGAGAGAGAGAGTAAAAGCAAGAGAAAGAGAGTGAAAGATGGATAGAGTAAACATGAAAAGTATATTAAAGAAAAAGTATGTATGAAAGAAAGAGAGAGAGAGTGAGTGAGGGGAGGGAGAGAGAGAGTGAGGGGAGAGAGAGAGAGAGAAAAAGAAATAGATAAATAGAGTGTGCAAAGTAGCAGGAGAGTGACAGAAAGAGGAGAAGTGGATAGTAAGTATGTAGAGAAGTAGAATGTGAGGAGAGAGAGGAAAAGCATCAGAACAAGTGTCAAAGATGGATAGAGTAAACATGAAAAGTATATCAAAGAAAAAAAAGGATGAAAGAGAGAGACAGAGGGAGAGAAGTGTAAGAGTATAGGAATGAAAGAGAAAACGAATTGTGTTATGAATAATATCATTCAATTCCCTTCTTTGTAACACTGAAATATTAGTTTGACAGATTTATTACAGTCAACACTACAGAGTACCCAGTCATTCTGATAATCTTGAGATTTGCTAAATTCCATTTTTACACACTGCATTAAAAACAAATATTATTCTGTAGGAACTCAAAATCTGACTTACCTCTTTTGAGGAAACAAGGCACATGCACATGGTGTCATGAAGACCAGACTGCAAGAAAGAAAAATTGTATTGTTAAAAAAAGAATGGATCGTTCAATGAAGTATTGTTGAAAGCTTAGCAAAAGATTGAGTTGTTCCATTGTATCTGTCTCCTAAGACAATGACAATTAGATTCTTTGAAATCAAGACTAGATTTCTTCAAACAGATTTAAAACTGGGTATGGTTCACATTTTGTTAAATTACTTTAAATGTTCCTTTTGGATTACAGAAACAAAATTGCTACAATTAGAAGTAAGTTCAATGCATAGTGATAGATAACTTTACATGAAACTATACACATAAAACGTAAATTCACTTTGGAATACATGGTTTAACAGTGAGGAGTAAACCATAACAATACCGGGGTAATTGAATATTTGTAGAGCGCTTAGAGACATTGTACTAAGCCCTATATAAAAGCTAAATATTATTATCATTATTATTTTACAGATCTTTATTTCAATCAAAAGAGTAACAAATTCCCAAACACTTTCTCAAACATGAACAAAGATGCCAGGCAATAGGCATAGCTGTGCTATTCAGTCTTGACAATTTTGTAGCAAAATATGTAGTAAAAGATTATCAAAACATAGAGACAAAATAAATTCATACATTCTACAAGTCTGCAAGATATTTTACTAAAGACAATTATTATTATTTAAAATTTTGCGTTGGTTAAGGAAAGGCAAGGAAGAGAAAATGACTTACAAGCATCCTACACCCAAGACTTGGAATGGAGCATGCAATACGGGTACTCGGTTGAACCATGGGTATTTTATCAAGCGTTCCATAATAACTGGTAGTACACCTAAAGGTAGGAGAGAAGATTCATTAATACATGTTTGTTTGTAAACCTGATTATATATTGTGTTTCAAGGCATGCATTAACATAGGCATACCGTATTTGCCGGCGTAAAGGCCGCACCGCCGTATAGGCCGCACCCCCGATTTTGACATTTAAAAAAAAAAAAAAATTGTTTTTTTTTTTTTTTTGGTTGTTGTTGTTGTTTTGTTGTCGAAAACCCACGCGGGGAAGGACCTTCATTTAACATCGAGGTGCAGTTAAAGGCGCTGATTTGTGCTTGTAAACTTGTCACAAAATAATAGTAACAATGTCGTTTTTAGAAGAATGTGTAAGATCATTAATGTGAATTAAAAACAAAAGAGAACTAGGTCCTAGGATAGTACCTTGTGGAACACCATTTGTTATATAAAAAAAATTGAGGAATTATTATTATAAACTACATATTGAGATCTATTAGAAAGATTACTTTCAAACCAAGATGCCAGACAAATTTTAGTGTTGTTGTAGTTTCCGAGTGGTGAGTCAACACTGATTACTGAGCTGGGAGACATTGCCAGGCATAGCGCCATAAATCAAAACTAAAAAAAAAAAAAAAAAAAAAAAAAACTTTTTTTTACTCTTTCGCCGCATAGGCCGCACCCCGACTTTTTGATATTTTTTCTTCCAAAAATACTGCGGCCTATACGCCGGCAAATACGGTAAAGATGATCCAAAAGAGCAGACTAGTAGAGAGGCGATATTAATTTTGCGCCAAATACAGTTCTAACATTTGCCAACCAAATAATCCTGAATAACATCAAACAGAATCTAGAATCTAGAATATCTTGAGATTGCACACAACAGAAGCAATATCTAACAGGCATGAACCAAAAATCAACTTACAAAATATCTTACTTCAGATAATTTTCTATTCTAAATGTAGACATTTCAGTAAACATACATGGTCCTCTGTTTACCAAGTCAGGACCGGTGATACCAGAATAGATGGGGGGATTTCCCTGGGAGCTTTTCATAGTGATCATTGCCCCCCTTGTTTGTTAGCAATTCACAATTAAATTTGCAAATACTATTAAAGGTATAGACCAGTTTTGGAAACGCCTCCCTCTCAAAAAATGAAATGGAAGCTCTTATTACCAATCATGTGAAAGAATATGTTTTGACTAATACGTGATGATACAAATTTTGCCGGGAAACAGCCTACTAATTAACATATTTGGTAAATTATTATATCTATCCGGACTGGATAGATATCACATAGTCCCATAAACATCTTTCTGTGTAATTGCTTGTAACTTTACCAAGACTGGGCCAAAGTCCTTATCATTTTGATGATTCCAGAACCTTGCAGTACACACCAATACTCATATGCTAGATGATCAACCTTTTCCGATCGATTCCACAACGTTTCTTTCACAATGTAATCGCATGACCAGAGCTGGTCTATACCTTTAACCCGATACCAAGATAGGAAAGATATAAGATAAATGAACAAGAGAAAACATAATATTCTTACACATGCCAGGAGCTGCCATGAATATTCTAGAGAAGACTACCTGAGAAATGCCTTTCACTGCTGCTTTCTGTAGAGATTAAAACATATATATATCAAATGTTTTATTCAGAGCATGACCAAACACTTAACACAGCAAACGGATAAGCAAAAACATACATATACAATTAAACCAAATCCAATCTTATCTAAGAGGTTGAGTGAAACAAGAAACACTTAAAACAGCCAAGTGGCCATTGAAAACACAAAGCCTTCTTTAGTTTTCCCTTCTGTTGAACTTAAATCTTGTCCATCACTTAACTCTTTTAAAAGAAAATATAGAAATATTATTAGCTCCTACTGTCATGACTATTGATCAACTTATTCCTATATATAATATTTGTTGCACTTAGGATGTTCGTTTATATTCTGCTTGATTTTACTTTGTTGGTTTCTTCAGTTGTAGGGTTCTGCCTCGAAAGGCTAATGGCCTATGCAGTTCCCTTCCACATTTTTGTTTTACTGAAATGTATTTTATATGCTATTGTTCATATTATTTATGGTATGTTTTTAATGGAATGTGGAAATAAAACTTGAACTTGAATACAGCTTTCAGTGAAAAGTGTGACATGCTGCTTCCAAACCACTATTCAAATCAATCGACACATTAGCTCAAAACTCTATTTTGATTTACCTCAGAGATTTATTCATCTTTTCATTAATTTGACAAGGTCAAAGAGATAAAAAAGAAATCACAATTATTGAGTGCATTAATTCCAACTTTCGAAAAAGAGTTTACGGTAGACTCACCCTTGATTTCCCGACCTCGTTGCCCTGGTTGTCATAGATCACGATCCCGTTGATGAGCTCCTGTTGTCTCATCATGGGAATGTTTACACAGTTAGCTGCAGCTACAGCAGCAAACGGAACATACCTGGCTATCAGAGGGGGAGCAGTCTGAACGGTAGGTAGAGAGAAAGTAAATCATACTCGTGGTAATGCCAAAACAACTAATTGTCAGATTTCTTCGCTTGTCCATGTTCGTCAATTGCTGTATAGCGCCACTAAACATGTGTCAAAATATAGATTCTTCATCCGAATGTCAACGAGAGGCAAATAAGTTTTTAACCTTAAATGCCTACTTCCAAGGTATATTTCCAAGGTATATAATACTTGAAGTTTTAAAGCCCCACTGCACTACTTATAGCTACTTTCGCCCTCTATATAGCAAACAATGCCTAATCTGTGACTATTGGTTCCCCATGATCCCCTTTTCTTATGTTAACTGAGAGCTGATTTGATGAGATAACCACTTGCCAGTGACCTTGCAGGGAGGTCTAATCTCTCCTGGCCAAACTAGTACAGACAGGCTTTAAGCTGCTTGGAAGCTTTCTCACTATAAGCCACTTCAGAGATACTGTATGCGCATGGGCAGATAAAGGTCATTTTAACAAAACTGTGAAACTCATTGAGACGAATGCTTGATATCGCGAACCATGTGATCGACAGTCCAATGACGTTATCACAAGACTATGTCACCTCCACTTTTCTACATGTTCATGAAAGTTATGTTATCATTAGACACTTTATGCACCAACAGTACATTCTATGATAGTAAAAGTATTTTTGTCAAGAGGGTAAACAAAACATATTCATGAAGTACTTTCATGATCACTTCAGCAGTGATCATTATAAGCAGCACAAAGTGAAACTTGTTCATGTTTTACAGATCTGTGGATATTTGGGTGTCATTCGAACTTGTGCTACAGTATCTCTGAAAAGGTCTATTTCAGTGAAATAATAAACAAACAATAGGGGGAAAACACATCCAGGCCAGGGCCTGAATTCCTGTATGGGACCTGTGTTTGACACATACCGTCAGGTGTTCCATGTGCGGGTATTTACCAACCTCTATGAGATCGCATTATGACTGAAATATTGTAGATATGTCATACAAATATTTTAATACAGGTAAACTTGATTGATAGTACACAGGCAAGAGGTTGCCATGTTTGCTTTACAATCACAGCTACGCACCATGATAAAAGAGTTTTACTGATTATGCATGATTTCATTTTCTACATGCATGTATACACATAACATGATACTATGCAATTTGCAAAGTTTGCACTACAGGAAAACTTTAAACCATTCTGTTTAAGCATAACATTGTGTAAAACAAAGTAAAGTATTGTCTCTGTTGTGTGTACTGTCAATTTTAATTATACAGAGATCTTCTCTTCTCTTATTATTAATATTTCTGGTGAGGCCTTTCTTTGTATAACTACTAATACAATATAATGAATTCGTTAATTTCTCTTGTACAGTCTTATTAATTCAATTCACTTACTTTGGTTAAAGCATTAAGTCCTATAGCTGTGACCAGAGCACCGCCAGTGGCTGTGGCATAGGCAGTGCCAATTTGCCTGTTTATAAAAAAAAAATTCATGAAAAATGAAAGGTCAAATATATCTACATACTGTACCTTATTTAAATTTAGGAATTTTACAAAGGTCGGATGAAGCAATGAATTATAATAAAGATAATCTGTAATGCTACAGTCACAAAGGTTTGTACGAACGATAATTTTGTAAGAATCTCCGTTTTTCCATTGTCTTCCCGAATTTCCATTGTCTGAAAATCGTTTCTACGGCGTTCGTAGCAGTTCGCAATGGCATTTGTGACCGAGGCTTAACTGATTAATAGACTTGTGGAATTGCATTCATATGCCTTCTTTAGTACATTACTACATTTAGAGTAATTATACCCAAATAGAAGTTGTACAGATGAAACAAAGTTTCTTTTCTTACATACAAGATATATTGAGGTCATTTTCATCACTTTTCTTTCACGTATGCTTGCACTCGCATAATACTATATCATAAAATCAGACTTTTGAAGTTACATTTCTGACTCGGCCTAGGCTACTGCCTGCACACTCGGAGCAGTACAAGGTGGAATATATAAATACAAATACAGTTGTAAAGACCTTTAAATAAAATAGGATGATCCAGGAAAAATACAACTTCAATGTGCTGCAGATTTGCAAAATAGGTTTGAGCACTTGGTAGTTGGTACATTTTTCACAAAAAGAATATTCTGTCCTGTAGAATTGTTTAGGCAGAATATACAGAAATAAGTAGAGTTCGATTAATAAAAATTAAAATACAAGAATGAGTAAATTAAACGGGTAAATACCAATTTGTTGTTGACGATGCTGCATTTCTGTTTGTATAGTTAACTAGAGCATTGAAGGACTGGTTCACCCATTGCCAGAACACTACAGCAGGTACAGTTCTGATAAGAGAAGAAGTGACATCAAGAGAGGATATAAAAGAGTAGGTTACAGTCAAACCTGCTTTAGTGACCACCTGTATAGAAAGACCACCTGCCTACAAAGACCACATTTTTTGTTTCCCTTGAAAATGGTTTCTCATCGAAACATTTACCTAAAGGAACCTGTACATGAAGACCACCTGCCTATAAAGACCACTTTTCTTGTCTCCCTTGGGTGGTCTTTATAGACAGGTTTCACAATACATATCATTTTGGCAACCGCTTCCCTGTCTTTTGTGCTTTTACTTAAAAGATTCTCTTGACAAGCTTTAAAGGGATCCAGTAACTTTGTCTCAGATTCTGAAACAAAATCCTGGATTTAGCTCATGCTGCAATCATAATTATAAACCTTTAGGTCAGTCAGGAACCCCAAGACTTTTACACGTCGATTGCCTGTCTGATTATCAAGATATTTATGATTGGAATTACAAATTTTGAAAACCGTTTGCCAAACGGTTTTTATAACACTACGGACTATTGGGAAAAACGAGTATGGTGAAACCGATCACTCAAAGATTTTTACTTTTTTGAGGCACTTCTTGATCATTTTGAAGCGCAATTTTTTTTAGGGTTTCAATATTACACCATATCACAGACACTGAAAACACGTAGGGCCGTGCATCTCAGATTTAGCATTGTTAAACGATGCCTTTAAAAAGGAAATGGTCAGCATTTTTTCAGGTGCAGTTTTGGTTGGATTTTTAAAGGGGCACATACCGGTAATAATAATAATGACAATTAAATATATATTAAATCAATAGATAGAATTAAAAATTAAATTTACAAATGCCTACATGTAAAAGGTGTCCAAAAATAGGGTTGTGAAGGTTCTTACCTATAGAACTGCATCATGGCACCAGTGATGAGCATACCACCAGGAACTTGAAAGGACATCCGACCGATGAAGTTCTGTCTGTCTCCTGTGTCTGGATGGAAGGCCGACATGTAGAGTCTCTGAGCGTAGCGTAGCTGCTCCTCTTTGGTTCCTGGAGGCTCCATTCCAAGTCTGACGAGTGAAGGAATTCAGAATGATAACAGAATATACATTTTGTATCCGTACCTCTGTTGAACTGCATGTATGCCTGTTGCTATCAGTAAATGTCTGATGGTCTTCAATGTTTCGATTACAGTACATGATCATAAGAAAAATTGAATCATATAGGTTGAAGTGGAGTATTAAAGTTGCATATAACATAATAAATAATACAAGAATATTTATTGACAGTGTCTCTTTACTCATATCATAAAATTTATTATTTTATTTATATTATGCTCATCTCTAATAGATTTCATTTTATACATTTATGATATAAATACATTATGGCATTCTGTTTAAAAGATTCTGTTTGGTTGAAATGGTCAACTTACATTGTTACCCACAACTCGTCTTGTACTTATCATGATTTGATTTGATACTATTAATTGGACATATATTTGGTTAATTTGAATTTCATAACACCCACTGTTCCCTAGTTTTGTTCTGCTGGCTCATATACATACATGCACATTTATGCTTTTATGTTACTTTCCTAAATATCATGGCAGCATTTCAAGAAACTGCCATAAGTAAAAGTTTGTGGATAACCCACTGAAGTAAAATGTACTAAATCTTACACTAGTTACATGGGATGTCTGTGAACTTGTACTTTTGACGGATTTGTGAAACTATGCCATGATCTTCTTGCCTAATATTAATATAGTTGTACCATAATGCCAGGGCACATCTCTTATCACATATTTAGTTTAACCGTAATTTTCATTTCATTTGTTTTGTAAAGCGCTAAGAAACTATATCTGTATACCACCGCTATATAAATCTTAGATATTATTATTATTATAACATTGTTAATTTACTCACTTGTAGTTTTGTACCAGATCCTTGGCATCATCTAGCTGTTTATTGGTGCTGATTGCTAGCCTGGAGTCTGTAATACTGAAGAAGTGTTTGAGTCGACCCATGAAGGTAGTCTGATCCCATCTTGGAGAATCCATGTCGAAGCGTGGCTTAGCCACCTCCGTCACAGTTGCTGAAGCCATTGTTTATCTTGTCAGACAAACTCCACAGGCTTTCAAAGACTTTACCCTAAAAATGTTTGGAGAATAAACAAATTAGTTTCATCAACTTTAAATAAAGTGAGCAATGCATATCACTTGAAATGTTGGGCAGAATGCACAAATTATACAGGAGTACACAATTTCCTAAAATTTCTCAAATCAAATAATTATCCAATATTACAAACAATTAGGAAGCATGAGAGGGGAAAATAGGAAGCAGTTTTACCATTAAAAAAATGTATTCATAAAATGTTAGATGGATTTCGAGGTCAAGATCTAGACTACGGTAGTACTAGAAGTTTACTAGATATAGATCTAGAACTTTGTTAGAATCTTCTATGATTCTTGTTATGATTTATTTTCATCATCATTAGTTACCACTATCGACAGCAATAGTAATGACTTCACTAACTTAAATAGACCTCTATTATTAATTTGACTAGTGCCTATCATCCTGATTAAGATTATTTATTGTATGATAATCATTATCATCAAAAATGAAAATTGACACGAAACAGGTAAAGAAACATAGGTCTAACGCCTTTTAAATTATTATCTTTATTTCGACATTTGATTAGAATATTTACCTAAATTTGGGGTCTGTTTTTAGTAGGTCATAGACTATTTTGGATACCTTACTGAACGCCTCGGGCAATAGCACAATTGTAACCTTCCCTTGAGCGTATAAAAACAACTATTTCTCTCAGTCATTAATACTATTAGTATTATCAACCCAACTCTACTGAGCGCTGAGCTGAGCTGAGCAGGCAAGCCCACGGCCCATAGCGCGGCAGCCTCTGCTCCGCCCGCTCGCGCTATGAAACCAGTGGCAGTGGTGGGGCGTGTCGAAAAGCGAATGCGGTAACCCTAATTCAAGAGCTTAAATATAACTTATATTCGAAGTTTACAATAAACTATAAATACATTTTGTATACAGGTACAATTATTTCTTGAAATATTAAGAATGTTTATCATTTTCTTACCGTTTCACCACAAAATCAAAAGAAACCTCGAAATTGTCAAGACGGGTCGCGTCGATAGAACCAGCATATATCTGCGTGTCTTTCTATGGTGTCCGGTAACATTCAAATAAAAAATGCAATACCTTGCATGTGTTTGGGGATGGGGAGGGGCGGAACTAAAATTGAAATATATATATTATAGGCCCAATGCCATTTTACTGGTCCACGGTTTAAGAGATCGGGATAAACAACAAGTTTCATTGATCCTTTAGCTAGAACTCGTCTATCCCAAATGGTTGTTAATTTCCCAAAGGATAGCTCAGCGCTATATGCAGCTAGTTAGTTGTATTCCAAGAATGGAAGTGGGTGCGTGGTAGAACTGGGCGTTCGTGGATATTAGCAATGACATGGCACGCAAAGAAGTATCCTTTGTTTAGGGAAATTTTACAGAGACCAGAAGTACGATGGGAAGACATTTTTACAGATAAGATTGAGTTCTGATGAAGATATAAAAAATTTAGTGAGCTTTTTCATTCTGTGTGTGTCAGTTTGAGAGTATATTGTAGTAGAAATATCACAAGAAAATTATTCTTCTTCTATTGTTAATTTTTAAAGGGCTATGCAGCCTATTAAGATCTTCTTCATCTTCTTCCAGCGCAAGTACAGTTCTCTGGGTAGAGTATTTTTATACGGTTGTGCAGTGAACTAGTGTGCAGTGAAC
The DNA here is from genome assembly GCA_035222895.1 of Strongylocentrotus droebachiensis. Taxonomy (NCBI): domain Eukaryota; kingdom Metazoa; phylum Echinodermata; class Echinoidea; order Camarodonta; family Strongylocentrotidae; genus Strongylocentrotus; species Strongylocentrotus droebachiensis. The sequence goes on along the minus strand of JAVYIG010000162.1, from coordinate 685,761 downwards.
ACAGTGAACTAGTGTGCCATGCTGCATTGTGTGAGCCTCCAAAATAGAGGTCCTAAACGGTTTTAGAATTGAGTAGTAAAAGTGCTCATCGCGTAGGCACACTAAACATTGGGTTTACGTCCTACTCTTTGTGAGAAGTGTAGCGTATTAACGTGCATATAGGGTATGATTCTCCCAAAGATGGGGCCTGCAGTTAGCCTTTTGACCAAGAAATGGAGTGTGTTCCCCTGAAATTTGAGCCTGTATCAAGAATAGATTGTTCTCGGGTGTGATTGTCCTTGGTTGTCTTTAGGAGGAGGGGGGGGGGGGGGGGTGGGAGCCTGGGTGGGAGAGTTAAATGTCCTAGGGGTTATATTAAGGGGAGAAATTGTCCTTGGGGGTTACCGAGTGTTCTTTTGGGTTAATTATCCGGGGAGGAATTTTATGGGGGTAATTGTCCTTGAAAAGGGGGAGGAGTACTTTTCCGGGTGTTTGTCCAGAGGGTAATTGTCCTGATGGGAGGACGAAATCCACAATTCAAATTAATCTTTTAAATTGACATGTATATGTATATGGTACTTTTTAGAGGTATTGTCAAATATATACCATATTTCGATAATAGCATCGAGATTAATTAGAAATGATTCTCAACTTTTGTTCCCATCATTTTGGCAAATAAAAAAAAATCACACAAGAAAAATATTTTATTCAAAAAGTTTTTTCTACACCTGTGAGGTCTAGAACGAAGAAAAAAACAGTGAGAAAATAATTAAGTCATAAGAAAATACAAATCTATTTTCAAAATTAAAAAAAATGGATTTCAATACTAAACAAATGTGGTTTACAACCTTCATAATTATTACTGAATATATTCATAGCTCCGTTCATAGTCATGGCCTGGGTGACAACATAGTAATATTTTCAATTCATTCACCTACACTTGATCGTTACTAATGTATACTCTACATTTGTACAACAATATCAATTAAAATAATATCTGTCTTCTTTCTGCTCCGGTTTCTTTTCGTTTCCAACAAATGTTTATATTCACGATTTATTGGAAATCTACACATATTAAAAACAGCACCGATATCTATAACGTTAATGATGATCATTAGATATATAATAATTATTATCATCAATATTTCAATTATTATTTCATCTTTAGATGCATAACATAATGGCTGCTTTTTGATAGTATACTAAACAATAATTATTATAAAAATACTGAATAAAAATACTTTAAATTTCTGTCATCATTGAGTCATGTATAGGTATTCTATAAAAGCATCCATACACTAAATTAAGCTTGTTTCATTAAAATAAGAGCATCACAATGAAAAATATATAACTGCGTCTCATATTAGTTTACATTACATCTTGCAATTACAAGGTGGATAATGTTTTTTGTCGTATCAATAAGTGACCTTTACCTTTGCGTAAATTTTAGATATGTGCGAGCATCATAATGTCGTATTACCTAATTAAATCTGAAAATGAATTCTATGAGATATACAAGAGTGTATTGAAATTGCCCTTGGTTAGATTTCTTTAAAGTCCTTAGAATCGTGTAGAGACCCCTCCCCCAGATAAACCGTCATTCTTATCAAATTCTTAATGATGTGTGACTACGTTTGATTGACACTACTGTAAGTAATCACGAGGTCGGTTTATCTTCAGGAGCAAAAGCATTTACTATCATAATATAAGTCCTAAACGCAATAAGGGTCATAACCTAACATTTAAGTAAATATCAAAGTCTCGATGATACATTTGGAGTTGATGAAATTGAATCTAGCCAGTCCAAACGGTAAGTTTCTGTGATGTTCAGTTGACCCCGGAACCAATTGATCGTCTTCCGCCAAGCCTTGTTGAGCGCGTAGCCATGGAGCCGCGGCTCCCCTCCGTTTACGCCACAAACAGCTAGACGACGAATTAGGGGGGGGGGGGTAAAGGGATCATTGTATGTTAATATAGTCCTGAAAGTGAAAGGTTTCACGGCGAAGAGAGTGATTGAGAACTTGAAAGAGAGGGAACAGTGGAAACGCGGTAAAAGGAAGTAATGATGATAGAAATAAATATGGGAAAGAAAGAGAAATTATGTTTACACAGACATAATAAAGAGAAGTCGTGATGAGAGAAAAAAAAAGAAGGGGAAAAGATGTGGGCATCAGAAGCACAAACCAAAGAGGTAATCAGTATATAAATTAACAGGCAATCATATCTACAAGAAACTAATAAAATATGTTACATTTGTGATTCTCATCACACATATGAAACATCTGAAAACATATAACTCTGCCATTCTTAATTTGTCCTAAAACTATAAGTGACAACACCTTCTATTCTCTGGAAAAGGGGCTGTATATAATCGAGTTAATATTATAATGATTTTATTCACATACAGTTTTTCATAACTCATATCAATTTTCTTTATTAATTCACGACTCTTTTCTTTCTCACTCACAACATCATACACAATGTAATCCTCACTCTATATTTGCATGCCTTAGAAAATGAATATTTTCATCAAGAGCAGGAAAACTCCATATCGTGAGAGCCGGTCTACTTATTAATATCGCTAGTTTGTAGTTCCACCAAACACATTTGCGCTCGGTAGGTGATGACTTACGATAAGGAAGAGTTGGATCCATGTTGTTTTTTCGACATAGTGGAAGATATGGAGCATCAATGTAATGACCAGCGCCCTCAAGATGAATTGTTTCTAAGAGATTACCCTTGCCAACTTTCTCTATCCTCTCCTTCATCTGTAGTTTAAAAATATAAAAAATGAATACTCGTAAAGAAATTAGTACAGAGGTTTAGATTACATGACCGTCGGTTAAGGTAGTGAGGTAATCCTACCCTCCGCTCCTTAGTAACCTAGGCCCCATTGCCATTACGTTCATTTTGCTGCAATTTTCAGCTTCGTGCGCAAACAACCCTATACCCTTTTATCTTTTCTGTCATATAACATTATGACCGGGCATCATGATAAAAATGTTCATCAAATTGAGAAGCCTTACAAAAAATGTACGCTAATTTTTGTATACCCTCTTATCATTATTATTAGTATTATCGTTTAAATTGTAATTAACAATGATAAATAATCTTTTTTTTTAAGTAATCGAAAAATAAAATATTGGCATCATCCGTGTCCGCATAAGCATCGGAAGTTATTTTCATTATTAAAAGTACATGTATATGTCAACTTGCCTAAAAATCAAATACTTACGGCGGTCATACGTTTGTATGAAGGTATGTGCTGGTCGTCTCCATTCGTGATGAAAAGCATTGGGCAGGATATATCTTCAACCTTCCGTGCGAGAAAATATACAGAATCGAGAGAATGTGTTTGTAAAAAGGCAAGCTTAAAATCTCAAACAATTTGCGAACGTTGTACTCTGTTGTTAAAATATGGGGTAATTCACCCTAACTCGGACGAATAAAACTTTGAATGATAGTCACAAAAGGCAATGTTTTCATTGTTTAATGGTTTAATTTCATTTTGATAGCCAAATTTCTTGATTTGACCGTTGATTAACGATACTTATGTTATATATCATCACCTTTAATCAATATTCATTCAGTATAATTAATTTTAAAACATTATGTACTTTGTATTAAACTATCTTATGTATTTTTTTAGGGATGTACAATTTTCTTTATATTTTGATATGTTATGTAAATCAATGAAGCTGTATGTTTTTTTATGTTTTTTTTATTTTGTACTGAATGAATACAATAAAAAAAAAGCTACAAAAAAAAAAAAAAAAAAAACGATCACACCTAAAGATTGTCCTTGTTTTAAAAAATACAAGAAGAAAAGGCCTTTATCAATCAGATGATTGAGATCTGTAAAAGCAAGAACTAGTCGCCGCATTTATTAATTCCACTTTCCATAAGAGTTGTTAATGAAATCCAGTAAAGAGAAGAGTTCTGAACGAAGGCGAGAACGGTAGAGAATGTGAAAACAATGCAAAATACCTTATTGACATGTTACACGAATATAATTTTTGTTTCAGTATACTTACTTTACTGTTGTAACCCTACTGTTATACCATATCAAGGAATAATTTTTTATACAAAATACCTACTCCAGATTAGAGCATATAAGAATAAAAGAAAAGGGAGGATATGTAAGAAGAGAGAGAGAGAAGAAGAAGAAGAAGAAGAAGAAGAAAGAGTATTAACAAGTATATTCATCATGATTATGTATATTATATTAAATGTATACTAAAACAGGGCCCTATGATTGTCAATTGTATGTTGTTCCTATGTTCATATGTTGAAGTAAGATTGTTAATGTAAATGTAAACAATCATCCTATATGGATACAATAAAGAAATGAAGATACTGTACGGGAAAATGCTCGGAAAGGCACCGATGATGTAAATACTCCTTACCGGTATTATAAAGTCGCCTTGCAGATTATCAAAAGCGTTGAAATCGCCTAGTTGCCAGATATATCCGCCATCAGGATCCTCGACTACTTCCTCGTGATCAGAATTTCTGTATATACGCGGAAATACACGAGATGGGGAAATCGTTACAAGGAACTACAAGAACATCATACAACAGATGGAAGGAATAATCGTAGATCGTCTTGTAAGAGGAAAGTGTTCGTCCCTGTTATGTCTGGTTAAGGTTTGTATATCTGCCCGTGACCTATCCGATGTTGTTCTGTCAAGTTTCTTAATGGTTTAAGAAGTCACATCTTCCTGGTATAAAGGCATATTGTTTTTTGTTATACCCAAAAGTAAGCATCTGTCTGTTAAGTAATGACATATCGTTGTTTTAGTCTGGTAACTTAAAGGTACACTGTGAAAAATTTGGGCAATATTTTTGCCCAACGTTGTGCCATAGTCAACCCAACCATCTATTGGGCAATATTTTTCTCAATGGCCCAACAGCTGGTCAAAATTTTCCCAACAAGTGGGCTACCGTAGTTGGGCAGTTGAAAGGTCATATCTTTGCCCAAATTTTGGTCAAAATACGAAACAATTATGCACGTGTGAAGTAGGGTACTTACGTTTACCAATACCACTTGGCAAAATATTGCCCAATAGATGGTTGGGTTGACTGGGCACAACGTTGGGCAAAAATATTGCCCAAATTTGTCACAGTGTAAGGATATATCGTTGTGGTAACTGAACGGTAAAGGATCAACAACTTTCATAACTTTCGTGCCTAGAAACGTTATGAATGTTTCGCATGATAAGTTACGGATTGGTATATCTGTCGTCTCTCCGTGTGGTTATTTTACTGGAAAAAAAACTATAGCGCTCTGCTTGGTCTAAAAACGTACTTGTAAGGTTCTATCGTTGTTCCGTCGGGTAACCTGAGACCTATCTCATAACCAAGGAAGTCCACACATCCTGTAGCCGCTACACATCGGATAGGAACCATATCTTTCAGCCTGGCAGCAGCTTGAAGCGCCAGGACACTTCCGAGGCACGAAGAGACAATCCCAACTCGACTGCTATCAAGACGAGGATGGTTTGCGATAAACTCGAAGATATCCTGGGAGAAAATATTAAAATATTGCTTATTTATACTACAACATTGTAGCACTTCCGTCGGTGTCTGTTCCTAAATATTTTAGGAAGACATTTTCATCTGTTAAAGATTTGGTGAGTAACCGGACTAAATTTAGCATATTCTACCAGCAATTGCGAATTGAGACATACTTGGTGATTTTATGGTGTAGCTTTGAGCAAGCCACTACGGGAGAAAGGTGGGGGCATTGATGTCATCCATCCAGTAGGGTGAGGGTGTGGAAGAGGGTGATATCATAAAAAAATCACACTGCCTCTCCTCTCCCTTCCTTTCTTTCTTTCTCCTCTCTTTCACGCCATACGATTATGAGATACACGTCCCAGCCTGTGCCCCTTGTAGCTATTAGGCAATATGCTTTTACTGTTTGAAATGGGAACAACTTGGGTTCATACAAAGTTATTTCTGCTTTCTTTTATTCTTTTCATGTTTATCATCTACACAAATCTTTATACAACATTTTAAAAAGTTTCTTATGGCATGATACAGGATCAGCTTTTTTTTCTTTCTAAATACAGGCAACTGCATGCCAGTCCGGAAGCATTATAGAAACATTAAACAAGTATACAAAACATTAAAACATATTTATTCCTATTGAACTATATTTGAGACTTTTCAATAGTAAGTATACCATTTATACTATCATCGCGGTCATGATGGCATTCGAAACCGATTCTAATTGTTTTACACTTTCGTCAATACTACATTCAGTTATTATTATGGATAGAAACTATATATTAAACCGAAGTTATCTTTGTAATTTCACAGGGTGTGCGATGATGACATAATCCGGAGCAGAATCGAAAGTATCATGACTATTAAAGCAGGCAGGCTTGATGTATCAAGTATAATAATATATTTATATCTTACTGATATATCAAGTGGCAAACTTATTGAAGAGATGAAACTAAAAAAGACTTATTGATTCTCTATTTCCATTTGTTCCATGCTCTTCATTTCAGATTATAAATTAATAGTTAATTGATCACAAAAGAATAGTACTATCACGCTTCGAGTGTTGTCTATTAATCATGGAGTCAACTCTCTTGATGTGTTTTTGATTGAATAATTATTGACCACTGAGTCTAATTATACATTAACAAATTGACTCTGATGCTTTCATCATTTGCAAAAACCTATTTATATATTAAGCTTTAGTCTTCATTTCATTATGAACCCATTTTTATGCTGAAAGCCCTTTCGTACCAGCACAAAACTGAACATGTACCAAAATGTCATGACATATTTTGGTAGGAAAGGAATGTGGACTATGCATACAATTAACAAATTTGAAATAAAGAGGATAATATCCTTCGAGATGATGTGTACCGGTAAGTATCCTTTAAGACAAACTCATCGGCGGATCCAGGGGACACCGGGGCAAGTGCCTCCCCCCCCCCCCAACAAAAAAGAGAGGGGGAAATAAGAAGAAACAAAACATTATGGGCTTACTACCGTTTCCCCCTGTTTTTGCCAAACACAGACACTTCTGACATGTGCCCCCCCTCTGCCAATGCAAATAATTCTGGACCCTCCCCCCCCCCCCACTGCAACTGGTCCGAGTTTGGTCCCAGTGGAGTCATTATTTTGAATGATAAAATGTGAGTAGAAAGTGAATCTGATAACAAACATAGGAAGTAGAAGTAGGTGATGGAATGAAGAAGATGAAGCAAAGGAGAAAATACCAAAATGGAGAAGAAGAAGACTGTGAGGAAATCACGTACCAGGAATATCTTCAGATCAAAGTATCTGCATTTTTCATTGAAGATTCTCCTACCAGCCATCAATTTACGGAAGTAATTAATGGAGAAGACAGCAAAGCCATGAGATGCCAGCAGGGAGGGTCTATCTTCTACCAAGAAAGGAACACCACCCCTGATATCAAGAAGCACCGGCATCGGATCAGAGGAACCTTTGATTGTGAATAAAGTGGGAACATCAGTTTTCGAGTGAGTAAAGTTTGCTAACATGGCACTGGGACATTTGCTTTCAGATGAAAATGATTTTGGTTTTTTTTGTATGCAGACAAGCCTGTTTATTAGTTCAGTTCAGTTCAGTTCAGTTTATTAATTTTTCTCAAGCATAAAAACAATATTATAATATATGCAAAAAATGACAAATATACATAGTAAGAGAAAAAACGGAAACTACAGAAAAGTTTATAAAAACTTGTATGGCGTAGTTCCCAGTAAAGGGGGAAAATACATGGTATAAACAATTGCAGTAACAGATTTATAAGTAACACACATTACACACTACACCAACAGACACCAGCAATCATACAGGGAGGGTGGGGGGGGGGGGGGTAATGGTAATTGTAAATTTAATGAAGAAAAAAAAAAGAATAATCATTAATATATACCCTTTAAGGTTACTTCCAGATAATGCAGAAACAAGTGGCCCCTACATGCAGGTGTCGTTTCTAATTCTAGACAGGTTTTACAACACTTTGAAGGGAAATTATTATGTGAAAACTAGATACGCATGATATTTGCCTCCCCTCTCTCTCTCTTACATCTTTACATTGTTTTAAACCCTATTTTACAAGCTTTTAGGGGGCGGGTTCCTCTCTATTTACCTTACTCTTGGTGTTTTTATCTTCAAGTATAAGATTATGCGAGTGTTTACCCAATTCGTGCATACTAACTTCGATCTTGTCTAGTTATTATGAGTCATGTTGCTTTAATTTTTAAGTTCGAGTGTTTACACAATTCATGCTAACTTTGATGTTGTCTATGTTATTATGAGTCATGGCGCTTTAATTTATACTATTTTTAATCCAAGTAATGAGTTGAGAATATCTCGAGGGAACGCGGCAGACTAGTAAATCTGTCTCAGAGGTAACTTGAAATTTACTAATTGAAATAGTAATTGAAATACATCAAGCACCCATTAATCATTCACATGTACATGTATATGTTATCCCAATGTATGTATTATATTTTACATGACATTGCATGTTTTTACTTTGTAAAAATGTTTTTAAAGATGGAATTCAATAAACTGAACTGAACTGAATAAGAATCACAATTTTGTGGGGTACATACCCTTCTTTTTCGGAATATACAAGCACCCATCTGCAATGCCGTGTTGTACCAGATGCCGTTCCACATAGCTGGCTAGATACCACCTCTCAACCGACGTGGAATGCATCACTACATTCTCTACATCATCTACCAGCTGGAAGGTGTAGATGAAAGGCTTCTGGATGTTGCGCTTGACCAGACGAGGTCTCTTGTGAGCGATCTCTGGTGCTGGTTCTAAGCTCCAAAGCAACCCCATGGGTTCGATACCCTGGTAACTACCACCGAGTGATGGTGCCTTCTCAACTGAAGGAAGCAAATATTGGTTTAAAATAAGCAAGATGAATAATATAAACAAAAGACGGGGGCACGATAGTCAGACATTTCAAAGGGAAGCCAGAGAGGAGGTAGGTAAAAGATTATGAGGGGAAGCCTGGTGGAGGGAGAATTTTAAAAGAGATCAACAAAATACTTAGAACGGATAAGGAAGAACAATGGATGAACCTTGACGTTTTTCCTACATTTCCCCCCATTTAAATTCCTGGAACATTTTACAGTTAGCATGTCTATTTTTGTCCAACCAGTTATACTCTAGATGAATACCAAGGAAGAAATCTTACAGACGAACCCCAACCCCCGGAAAAACACACAGTTGAGAAATGTCTCGCAAAACTTTGATCCCCTGTGTAACTAAATAATTATAATCTACTTTGAAATTCCAAGATGAAATACAAATAAAATACAGTAGTGAGGACATTAGTAAGAATTACCCACACAAGGTACCTTTGGAATAGTCTGTTCTGAAGATACCGAGTGTGGATAACTGTACTAATGCCCGAACAAAATGATGTGTATTATTTGTTTTATAAGTTGACGTTTTATTTGTTTAATAAAATGATGTTTTATAACATGATTTTACTAATGACCGGTCATTAGTAAAATCACGTGTTAGGCAAAATAAATGCCTTGTCACGTATACGCTCTCAACCAATCATTGATTAGGATCCGCTTCATCATCTTATAATTATTCATAGTCACCTTCAATGATCCCTCTGTCGTCCGCCTCGTACTGAGCATGGGATTCGAACCTATATTTTCCCGATTCTGTGAAGACGTGAGCCCTGAGGGTGACACGCTGACAGGGTCTTAGACCAGTTGCCTTGATGTGAAGATCCTCGTCGTTAAGACTATACTTCGGTAGGACCTGGACATTTGGGACTGGATTTCTCACATCTAGATCCATATTCACGATTTGTAGACTTGGATTGAGTACAGCCTTATGGTCGTCGACTGGATGAAAGATAAATGAGACGAATTGTGTTGTACATAGTTATCTTTGTTATCTATGGATCACATAGATTGGTTACTATTGAAGAGCATTAAGTCCGGCCGAAATTAAACCTTGGTCCGAAAAAATACAAATGTATATAATATGCATATATGTGTAAAGTAATACAAATTCACCTCTCACCAATATAAATACAAAAACACCATCTATCCAAAAATCACTGCCAAATTCAATTAAATCCCCTCTCCTAAATCTCAAACTCAAAGTAGCAGAGCCCTAATTCAATGCAACTTACTCAGAAGATGTCCAGTCTGTCTGGGGTTTTTATAAATTATTATTGTAGGCTGCTATGCAGCATCATTTGGAACATTTTTAAGCAAAGTATATTCAAATGAAATACAACATAAACCAATAGCAAGATAGGATTTAACAGTAAGACTGAATATTCAAAAGGAATAGGAGAAGAGAACCAATGATAAGTAAGAAGTAGAAATACATAAGAACCATGAATAAAGAATGAGAAGAGAACAAAGGAACATACCAAGTGAGATGGGAGATTGGTATGCAGAGGAGATACATGGAGGAAGGAATTGGGTTAATTAATTGAAGTGAATGATTAGAATGTGGGTGTAAGCAAATGATGTAAAATGATCAGCCATGCATGCACAAAGAAGACGAAAGACTTGATGCATGGCTGATCGGAAACGGAGTTAAGTCTTTTGTCAACTCTGTTTGTTGCTACGGCAGGTAGCCAGTGAAAACGAATTCGTTTAAATTATGGAAATGCAAGCATTACTTTAAACAAACAGAACTTTGTTATACCTGACTCATTATTCCTGATTAAGGTTTCATATGAAAAGGCAGAAAATGAACTTTCTGGAAATGTGATTTTCTCTTTGAAATTAAAATACCACCCGCCAAATGACCGTGTACCCTAGCTCTCTTCAAATTGTTTTAAATCCATATGCATCATATGAATTGCATCAAATTAAAGAGGAGAATCTAAGCTTTACAAATATGTGTCATTAATTGTGATGAAATTATGATAAAACATCGAGAACTCTCGGTTTCGTTTTTTCTGGGACGCACTGTATTATAAACAAAATAAATAATGATCATCCATAGCTTTTGATTTATAATAAATAAACTATATGCAGTGTTTCGACTCGATAAATCGTTTGCCATTCTATTCAATCCAGTATGCCTACGTGTTAGTGCACACAAAGGATTGGGTGAAGGGTGAAGTTCAATATTCGTTACAAAGAGCCTTTATAAATCATAACAAATGCTTAATTGCACGCCTGATGAGGTATCAGAGCATGAAGTATACACATGATGAGGAAGTAATATATCGCCAAGAACGCGATGGTAAATGACTAGAAAATCAACCGAAGGCAATTTCTATATAGCCTTGTCCATCGCCTACTAATCAAATGAACGATGCACAGATTATGTCACAAGATGAGGGTGTCACAAGATTAGGGTGGAGCTTAAGCAGGTCTGATTTTTTTAGGATTTTTTTTTTAAATATTGAAAAATGTATGAAATATATTTAGATGTTTGAACAACAAAATATGAGTTGTATGCAGCCCTGTTCATCAAAAGGAATCAACTTATATTTAAATGTCACCCACCTTTGATTTATGAGAATTATTACGTTAGGAATATTATCAAAAATCGTGATACACATAGGTATTTTTTAAAGGTTTATTTCCACATTAACTGCATATGAATTTTTTTTACAAAGTAACGCATATAAAAGGTCACAAAACATGTACATATTGGATCAGGGGCGTACGCAGGGGGGGGGGGTTTTGGGGGTTCAAACCCCCCCCTTTGGTATTTTAATGTATGTAAACCCCCCCCAAAAAAAAACCTAAACCCCCCCCCCTTTGGATTTTTTTTTTTTTTTTTTTTTATTATTAAAAAAAAAAAAAATTATACCCACGGCTAACCTAAATAAGGTGACCTTACCCCCCCCCCCAACGATAAAAAATGTCAAATTTTGAAATTTTGAGACCAAAAAAAAAAAAAAAGTGTCCGCCTACCCCCCCCCCCCCACCCACGGCTAACCTAAATAAGGTGACCTTACCCCCCCCCCCCCCCAACGATAAAAAATGTCAAATTTTGAAATTTTGAGACCAAAAAAAAAAAAAAAGTGACCTTACCCCCCCCCCCCAACGATAAAAAATGTCAAATTTTGAAATTTTGAGACCAAAAAAAAAAAAAAAGTGTCCGCCTACCCCCCCCCCCCCCCCCCCCCCCCCCACTGAGCGACTTTTCGGCCGGCTGAGTCGTTGCGATTTTTTTTTGACCTCCAAAAAAACAAAAAAAAAGTGTCCGCTTCCCCCCCCCCCCACTGAGCGACTTTTCGGCCGGCTGAGTCGTTGCGATTTTTTTTTGACCTCCAAAAAAAAAAAAAAAAGTGTCCGCTTACCCCCCCCCCCCCCCCCCCCCCCCCCCCCCCCCCCCCCCCCCCCCCACTGAGCGAATTTTCGGCCGGCGCGATTTTCAAATTTTCGGGAGCAAAATATTTAAAACCCCCCCTTGAAAAAATCCTGCGTACGCCCCTGTACTGGATAGATAGGTGGTATTACAACAGTAAGAACGATTTTATGCAAGTCATTGAATACAAATGATGAAATGATGCTAACAATAATCTACAGTAATAAGGAGGAAACCTTGGAAGCATTATGCTTGTGATTAAGGTTCCCTTTACATAATATGTTTGTTACATAATATATAAAACAAAACAAAAGAAGGTTAATACTCACCAAACAATACAAATATTAGGTGCTGTCCTCAATTCGTCCTTATACGCGTCTCGATAATTCTTTCAAGTGCTATCAATGAATTCCTGTTGTATTTTCGTGGTAGAAATGTATCCTGCAATGTACTTGGAAAGACATATACTTAATGATCTGCCGTCTGCCGTCTGCTGTATACCGGCGATATCCAGAATATTATGACATTGGACTTTGTACCCGTATGAATAATCAATCACGGTCATTCTTATATAATTATATGTGCGGAGTGGATGGATCAGCGCTGCTATATATAGCGTATCAGTGGACGGCAACATGGGAAGTGTTTCCCTTTCTGACATTATTAAAAAAAATACGCTAGAGACCTGGTTATGAAATATGCCCTAACCCTTATTACAATGAGCCTGTTTTTAGTAGACCCATTCTTTAATTTGACCTGCCAAACATAATGGCCCGAATTCAGTTTGTCGACAAACCTCCTTTGTGAATTCGGGCCAATAACTATAGGACGTAACATGACCTTAAAGATAACGGAGAGGGAGTGATGATGGTACGACTAGATTTGCCAATAATTATATAAGTCCACTTTTAACAATGTACTTTGCACCTTAATCAATGGCGATCAATTATTAAGTATGGGTCGGAGGCAACGTCTCTCTGGACGCTGTTTACTATGTTCATGATTATACACATCTGATATTTGACACTTTTATACATTTAATATTTGATATGTGTATTCGATACCAGATACTTGATTTATGAAAATGAAATTATGTTCTTCCAATTACTTTGCCAATTCAATCTGCTTATATTATATGCCCAAATTACCGACCTCATGTTGTATTTTTTCTCTTGTATATATATTTTAAACTCTTTTTGATGTTGTTGGTAGGCCTAATTTTTTAAAGATATATTTTGTTTGCCTTTTCATGCATGTTGACTGCCTTATCATATATCTTTTGTTGTATAGATAATTCGTGTAAACTAAGCAAATTTCGTGTTTGATATGGGAAGACTGAATGGATTGAACGGTCTAAAGACCGAAAACGTATACCAGACGAAACGTTACATATTAAATAGCACCGAGGTCAGATTATCTTTACTCTTCACATATGCAGCAACATTTTCTATTCTTCAATTTCTCTCTTTCCTTGGTTTATTTTCTGCTGTCTTATATATTTAAACAAATATATTATTATACATTTGTGTCTTATCTGTCAGTCGTCATTATCTCTTTTGACCTTTCCAGTATTCACTATACTATATACGTTTCGTAACAAGATTTCAAATTACGGATTTATAATTGTTGTATTATTTTGCCACTTTTGGGTAATCTGTGAATATATATTTGTTAGAGTCAATATATTGACATGTTACAAAATTTACGTTTGTCATTATTTTTAGGTATCCACATTTTACAAGCTCTGCTTTTCAGTGGATCCCTCCATTTCCACAGGTTAATCTTAACAAACTTAAACAAACTTTAAAAAAAACATTATACTGGATATTTATGTATAATTTCTATTTCATAAATTTAAAACATGTATAAATATATTGTACTATTGAATATTGAATTGTATATCTGTTTTCTTGTCAAAATTACTGTTCTGTTGGAAATGAAGAATAAGACTGAAACTGAAACTAAATCGGTTTGAAATCAGTTTTGTTGTGTGTCTAGTGTCTGAGTAGTAAGGTCATGCCTTTTGTCCATGATTATTCAGTCTTGTTTGTGCAACGTATAAAGATCGAGTCACATCGTAGAGTAACATATACCAAGGGAGTTACTAGCATATGTATTTAAGCCAATCCATTCCGGGGGGGCCAAACCGGGGGGAGGGGGGTCGTTTGACAGCTGTGACATGTAGGCCTTTGAGGGCATTTCAATATTAATGTAGCTGAAATATAACAAGTGAACTGCACTTTAGAACTTAAGATTTGCCAACGTATGTAGGCCTACTATATATTTTGAATTGCCGGGGAATGTCACAACTCGATCCAAGAAGAAGATAAATTAAGAAGAAGAAGAAGAAGAAGAAGAAGAAGAAGAAGAAGAAGAAGAAGAACGCCGAGTCAAATTAAAGATCACACACAAGGCCTTGCTCCCTCATATCTGTCAGAATTCATCACTCCTAAAACTCATACTTCATCCATTCGTCTTCCATCTTCGTCCACAGCTCATTGCAGACGCGGATACAGGATTTCTTAGGGGGGGGGGCCCAAATTTAAAATCAATTTGAAATTAAGTGTGCTGAAATTTGAAAATCGTGTCGGCCAATATTTCGCTCAGTGAGGGGGAGGGGTGGGGGGGGGGGGGGGGGGGGGGGGGGTAGGGAGCACTATTCTTTTTTTGCTCCGAAAACTTGAAAATCGCGCTGGCCGAAAATTCGCTCAGTTCGGGGAGGGGGGGCGGCGGTCCCCCTCCCCTGATCCGCCACTGGCTTATTGAACAAACTTCCATGAAATACGCAAGTCCCCAACTTTAGAAACCTTCAAGAATTAACTTAAAACTTATCTGTTCACTATGTAATGTAATTTATATTTCGTTTGTAATTTATAAAGCGCTATGAAAAGATCAATTATTTATTATTATTGTTGTTAGGATTTTTAAAATAAAATTATGTATCATATTGTTGTATCACTTTGTATTTTTGTTAAGCGCCTAGAAACATACGTATTAAGTGCTTTATAAAGTAATACATCATTATTATTGTAAAGAAGAAGAAGAACAAGAAAAAGAACTGGGAATAGTAGAAAAAGTATCGAGGAGGAGGAGGAGAAGGAGGAAAGAAAAAAGATCTGGAAGCCGAGCTGGCTGAGCTCTCGCTGGCGCTGCGTCTGTCTGGATCGAATCAGCTGGATAAAGTAGAGAGCGCCAGCTTGCGAAATTTATCGTCCATGGCAACAATTACATCGCATCTCGAAGATTCTATAGATCCATATCCACCAAGATGATGGTAAGTAATATCAAATCCGAAGCAATCTAGTAAAGTTGGACAAATCTTACATTATTTTCCAAGTATTATGATTTTTGTGACTATGTATTAGCATTCTCTTGGTTCTCAATTGTTTTATAACTTTTTAAAGGTGACTATTTGGGGAGTATTTTCACGTGTGACTTATTATTCTATGGGCGTTTTTGTGTCCAGGTCCGACATATCCATGTTTATGTTTTGTTTGTGTAGTAACTGGATCATCGATCTAGCTCGTAGTCGTAGGAGTGTGAGATAATTTCGTATTATTAACGATATAATTTCATATATTAGAGATCATATCACTGACTAGTAGGGTGTCTGATTGTGAAATTAGTGATAGATCTAGTGTAAATGCGATGAGACGCATCATTAAAAATATGGATGTTCCCAATTTACGTGGACGTTTTTCAGATTCGCGCGTTTGTGATGCGAAAAAGTCAAAAACGGATTCTGAGATGATACTCAAGGCTGTCAACTCTCTCGCATTTTGAGGGAGTCTCAGGAAACCACGGTCACTCTCCTGCTGTTCCACCAGCTCGTAGACGTAGCGGGAGACTCCCGCCACCACGCCCTTCCTCCTGCTAACTCTCCCGCAATCTCCCGGTTTATGAAAAAACCTCCCGCCAAACGTGTAAAATGAACCAGCGTACTGTATCGTATTGGGTAGTGAGCAATTTTTTTCTTCTTCAACCCCCCCTCCTCGTTGAGCCAAAAGAATTGCATACGATATCCCTCGAAGCAGTTTGCCAAAGTTGACAGCCCTGGATACTCCTTGATGCATTTTACACTTTGCATAAAGTAGGGTGTCTGATCGCGCACCCCGATGTTGTGTGCTAAAATTCTTCCCATAGAGATTGCACGCATCCCTATGCGGTCTACGTGCATTACGCGACCATTGCAAAAAAAGTCAAGTTTTTTTTTTTCAATTCGAACTTCAAACCTTTATCTGTTGTGATCCTGAAGGTGATACTCAATAAATGAGGTGTCATTTGAAAGAGCAGGTGAATTCCAATATTTCCAAAGGGCGTTGCCTCGAAATTCTAAAAATATCTTGGTCAAAACAGCGATTCAAACATTGTGTCCTGGCTAACTCTGAGATTTGTCACTTTTGAGATATGACGCCCCGATCGTAAGTAGTCCCAGTCCTAAGGAACAATTCTATGCGCTCATATTTTCGCTAGCCCCCAGGGATCACAACTGATAACAGTTTAAAAATACCCTTCTCGCTATTTGGTGGATCAGCTAATTAGGGGGCAGTGCGCTCCGCTCAGTCCAAACCATGGTTTACATCGCGTAACATCTCCGCGTATAGTGAAAGAAAGTATGGGTGGCCATTCCCGGCATAGAACCCGGAAGTGAATACACGTTATAGTCAATGGCAATATCGCGGAGACATCTCCGCGATATTGCCATTGACTATAACGTGCATTCACTTCCGGGTGTGTTGTGCGACGAACGCTAACCATACTAGTCAATGGCACATGTCGCGGAGACAGCGTAGCTCAAGCTGCAAGTCGCTCATTGGCTTAGCAGCATGCGTACGATATGCATACGCTTGCATATAGCGCGATACAGCTGTTTGGCTAAATTTAGCAAAACAACATCACTCTGCGTGGACGTCTTTTTCGTCGATTTTGACCAAAATGATATGAATATACCAGCATTTTGGAGGGGCTGTATCTTTTGATTGAAACATCGGTGAAGCTTCAAATTTGAAATGTATTATTCTGATTACACTTTTTATTCAAATATCAAACAAAAATGGTGAAAAACGATCCCAAATTGAAAATTGAAAAATCGTTCAGACACCCTACATAAAGACTTTCACATTATGAACAATAAATCCTCGGGAAGACAGACAACACATAAAAGTAGACTGTGAACTGGGGCTTTGGGTGTAGAAATTAATACGCGGAATCCTTCGCCGAATACACAAATGCATACAAGCAATCGGAATGCACAGGTACACACAAGCAGTGTGTTCAAGGGCTTGCAACTCGGGTAGCACGCACAAAGATTGTTTTGCGCCACTGAGCTACCGATTCTAGCGCTGTCACCATGGGTTTGGGTAACTCCAGAAAGGCGTCGGAGCTTCAGAGGCTGCATAGGAAAACGATTCAAACAGTGGGTTGGGCGACATTATCTCAAAATATGCAAAGGGAGTAATTACAATTTTGACTTGCTAGGTTGCTCGACTCCTCTGGGCATCTCGCAAGCCACTTGAAAATATAATTTGAAGAAGTCTTAGATGGGGAAAAAGGGGGTGATTCTTCGTCCTACCCCGACGATTCTTCCATGTTGTATCGTCGATTCAACATGGCATAGAGAAAGTATGCAGCGCGGTAGCGGCGCAGCAAATATGAATGCGTGCGTACTAGGGCTGCGACATGTAGTTGAATGCTAGAGTACCCGCACGGTTGACAACTACTCGGGTACGATTTCTCGTACCCGAATATTCGGCCGCAAAAAAAAAAAAAAAATCTGTCCAGGCCGACGCTTATCCGTGCCTGGGTGAGCGGCAGCCGCTAGCATGGTGCCGTCGGTGAAAATGTTTCCCAACTCAAGCACTGTCAAACTCACCACTGTCAAACTCACCACTCAGAAACTGGGACCAAATGTCTGGATTTCTGTTTGGACTTGTAGGAAAATGGATTATTCTGCCATCTTTGGTTTTTAAAACAGCATTGTTTACTGTTATTATTATTATTAAATCGGCGCCTTCAACTGCAACTCGAAGTAAAATTGCATGCGTTTTCGGCGACAGAACTGGGATACTGCTCCAAAAGTATGGTGGTGGCAAAAAAAAAAAAAAAATTAAAAAAAAAATTATAAAAAAACATGGCGTCCGAATATTCGCTTGTAAGCCTGGGAGTGTACTCCGGTACCTCATTACACTGTTGAGCACAGCCTTAGTGCATACTTTCTCTTTGCCATGTTGAATCGACGATACAACATGGAAGAATCGTGGGGATATATATTCCTTTAATACGACTAGCTTATTTCGAGGGGCGTTATTTCTCAAAAGTGGGAAATCTCGAAGCTACGATGGAAATGATGTCAATGTTTAAATCGCTGTTTGACCAAAATATCTTTAGAATTTAGAAAAAAAACCTGCTCTCTCATATGGCACCTCATTTATTTAATATCACCCTCAGGATCACAAGCAACAAAGGTTTGTATCTCGATTTGGTAATAAAAACATTGACCTATTTGGCATGATTGCGCAATCCACGTAGACTGCATAGGGATGCCTGCAATCTCCATGGGAAGGATTTTAGCACCAAAAAAAAATTAGTGCGCAATCAAACGCCCTACTACGTGCATTGCGTGCTCATGCAAAATTGTTCAATGTTTTTATTACCAAATTGAGATTCAAACCTTTATTCTCTGTGATCCTGAAGGCGATCAAAAATTTGCGGACACCGACTTTAGCGCGAAATATGCGCAAATTAATTTACCGCAAATATTTTTGAGTTAACAGTATTCCAGTAAACCTAATCATTGAAACTGTACCTCTCATTACAGCAACCACAGATAATCGTGTTGAAGGAAGGGACAGAGGCTTCTCAGGGAAGATCACAAGTGGTAAGCAACATCAATGCTTGCCAGGTTGTAGCAGATGCCGTCCGTACCACCCTGGGCCCAAGGGGCATGGACAAGCTCATCGTCGAGGGAAACGGTATGTAGAAATTTTCTTTCTTTTTACAGTACAACACTGGAAAATCTGTTTAGAACATTCAATATTTGTTATGCAGGAAATTGGTAGAATATAATTACAAGACACATATGTTTGAATATTTCTGGTAAATTTACAAGGAAATGTCAGGTATAAATGTTAGTCATATTTGTGCTGCCCTATTCAAACTTTGCAAGGAGCTACATCTGTAGAAACTCTAATCTTTTCAAATTTTCATCATTTTCTAGGCAATATTGAACAAAATCTCTAATATTTTTTAACAAAACTTGTTACAGAGAATGTTCTTGTTAACAAAAGTTTAAATACTTGATAAATGGAGATTGGCTTTTAGCAAGAATTATGAACTTTAGAAAAGATCTACATGTATAATTTTTGTTATAAATTGTGCAAGTCTTTTTAAAGTTCCCTAATTGTATGTTTGTATGCAGGTCGGGTAACAATATCCAATGATGGAGCCACAATAGTCAAACTGCTTGACATCGTTCATCCAGCTGCCAAGACCTTAGTAGAGATCTCCAAGTCACAAGATGCCGAGGTATGTATGTCAAAAAAATTCCTCAAAAAGAGAAAGGGCTGTTGCCAAAAAGACGTTGGGAGAATTTGTTAAATTCTAGAAGTTTCAGAGCATGATTGCAGAGGCCAGTTGGTTTCTGCAAAATACATCTGCAAATAACTCTCTTCTACGCTGCTGGAATTCATTTATAAGTGTTCTTGTGGGAGGCTGCTTATGAGCTTATAAACAAATGCCGTGCCCTGTTGTCGGTTTTATTGACGGGCCTTTTTGGTAAGTGGGGGGGGGGGGGGGCCACGAATGCCAACCTAAATGATTGCAGAAGGGCATGGGCAAAGTGAACCTAAGCTTTGTTACTTTGAAAGGGGTATTGCAGCAAAATGGGGATTTTTAACTTTGTAACAGAGGGAATCTGTCACCCGAGCAGTTAACTTACATTGAACCATTCAACTCAGTATTTTAATGTTTTAACAACCTGGTAGTTGGAGCCCTGCATTTGTTTGAGTTGACCCTGCCTTTGATCATGCCTCTGATCTTTGATGATAGTAGGAGGATATTGTGTTCTTTCTCCTCCTATCAAAAAATCCTCCATCTTATTACTCGACTAGAGAGATTAGTTGATTCACTTGTCCTTTATCCACAGGTCGGTGATGGAACAACCACAGTCACCCTGCTAGCAGCTGAATTCCTGAAGCAGGTGAAGACCTTTGTAGAAGACAATGTCCACCCTCAGGTGATCATCAGAGCCTACAGGAAGGCCACTCAGCTAGCTATGGACAAGATCAAGGAGATAGCAGTCAGAGTACCCAAGGAAGATGTAGAGTAAGTTGCCCATGTGTGTGTTTGAGAAAGGCCCAGTAACAGGGAAAAAATACACTGGGGCTTGGGCGAATTTGCCCCCGGAATGCCAGGAAGAGCCCCCGAAAGTCATAAAAGAGCCCCCCCCCCCCCCCCAAAAAAAAAAAAAAAAAATTGTTATTTTCATGCAAGCAAGCTTTAAAAGTAGCCCCTAAAATGTTATAAATATTTTTTCCCTGCAAGGTAACTTCTCCCATATTGCACATACTACAGTGATGACAGGATTGACCAAAAAAATCTATGTTCACGGCTCACACCGAAATCTGTAAACCTAGCATATTTACTTTCATTAGCCCTTGGAATTACAAATGTAATCTTTGTCTTAGCTTCAATGAGGTTGATAACATTTGTCTTGTCGTTAGAAGCTCGTTGACGACATTCAAATTGTTTTAACCTGCCATGGGTAGTACCTATGTTCAACTTGTGCTTGTGCTCAGGACACACCATTATTTAACACATAGCTGACATTTCTGAGAATTTCATATCTAGCTCTTTCAATGTTCTCCAAGAACTTTTTTCATATTCTGAAAATGTCCATCACATTCAATCTGTGTTTTTGTTTGTTTACAGAGAGCACAGGAGTCTACTCAGGAAGTGCGCTGCCACAACCCTTAGTTCCAAACTGGTTGCTAGCCAGAAAGATTTCTTTGCCAACATGGTTGTGGAAGCGGTCAGCTGTCTGGATGACCTAATGCCCATGGACATGATCGGTATCAAGAAAATCCAAGGTGGATCACTAGAGGTAGGCTTCTAATCTGGGTATTTTTAAGGGGCTAGAGTAAACTATAGGTTGCTCAGTTTGCACCTATGAACACTATATTTTATTTGTGTTCCAGGAGCCCAATTTTGTGATATCACTGAGATTTTAGGTATGTCATAGCATATTAATCATTCAAAGATTAATTTTGTAATGTTCATGGCTTGTATACTATGAAAATGTAAACTGATGCTCGATTTAGGCTCATGTTCAAATCTGGTCAACAAGGGAACTTAGATTGAGGTCTATATTTGCCCATTGGGTAAATTTGGATTTGGACCTATTCAGTTTACAGACCTGCCAACCAGTACGATTTAGTCGTATTTCGTACGATTTTTAGAACAAATACAACAGTACGATTTTCCTCAATAAAATACGATTTCCAAAAAAAAAAAAAAAACAATTAAAAAAAAAATAATATTTGTGTGTGTGTATGTGCCATTTTCAATGGCAAAATGCACATTCTGTCCTGTAAAGTATCCTACAAGCATCTCACATCGGCAATTTGGGGATGTTCATTGGCTCTTCGAACACAACAGTATTGACGATAACATGCATATTCAACCAATGATCCATTGAAAAATTTCTTCCTGTATGTAGGAACGGTAAGAGGCATTGGGCCGTATGCATAAAAACAAGCAATTGCTTGTGCTAGCCTTTTGCTTGAATCGGTATGCACACAAACAAGCAATTGCTTACAAGCAAAAGCTTTTGCTTACTACTCGTAAGCAAATGCTTACCAAACAAGCAATTGCTTAAAACCGTATGCATAAAACAAACCTTTTACTTGTCTTGATAAGCAATTGCTTGCGTTTTTTCAAGCACCTCCGGACCAGCTTGAGCTCTTGCTTACTCAGGGCATTCTCGTTTAAGGATTAAATTTTCATACCGTTTCAAGCTCCATATTCCAGAGGTTATGCTGTGATTTCATATCTAATCAAATTCCTTTTATTTTAGACTTTTTACGGCAATTTTTGTCCATCGATCTACACAGAAACCCCCCTGATGCTCTGCGCTGTTTTCCCCCTATTTGCGTAATAAAAAAATACTGCTGCCAGGTCGGGCACGAAGCGTCGTTGTCCTACTGTGCGATGTTCGCACAACCGTAACGATCCTTTGTCCAACACATAAGCAATTGCTTAGGCAGTGCAAGCAAAAGGTTTCAGCACAAGCAAAAGCTTGTGCATACGAATATAAGCAATTGCTTGAACTTGCCCTTTTGCTTGACCAGCTCTTGCTTTTGCTTAAAGCATTCGCTTATAAGCAATTGCTTGTCTTTATGCATACGGCCCAATGATCCGTGTAACAGTCCGTGTTTATTTTTAAGAATACAACTTTTGGTAGTAAAATACAACTTTTGGGATTGAAGAATACAGTTTTTGAACTCCAGAGGTTGGCAGGTCTGAGTTTAACTGGATTATTAGAGTTGTCTTATTCTGTATGCAAGACTTAGTCAGGAGTATGGTTTATTTAGTCAAGAATTTAAAGTTGTTTCTGAATTTCAATTTCAGGGAATCGTAAATATATATGTCAGTAGAAATTTAATGAATTTGTAGCCATTACTTTGATTGCATCTGGAAACAGACAACAGATATTCAGCTTCATTCCATATCAAAACTTTTAATTTGAAAATTTTTAACTTTAATTTCTCCAATATTGTGAAACAATCTGTGAGAGGGTTTTCCACATTTAAGTCAGCTGAAGAGATCTGTTTGGTATCTCTCTCGGCGTTACTAATGTGGGATATTAAACAGACCAACGTTCTACCAAGGCCGGCAGTGGACTGTTCTAGTCTCTGCTCTCTTGGACCAGACGTTGGCCTATCCGTCTCTTGAGAGTTGAACTTTGACCCCTTTGTGGCTGAATGTCAAAGTTCATAGTTTTAGAGACTGACACTGCTCTTTGGTATCTAAGTGTAGCATGTAATTTTAAAACTTGATAGAGGTTGAAGTGTCATACATTGACTCTGAACAGATCAATATTGTGTTTGCATTCAAGTTTTCTTGTGACCTGATGTTTGCTTCTTTAAAAATTTACTCCAGGGTTATTTCTGTCAAAGGTTTTGATATTTCAGATTCAGTGTAGCGTTGAGTCTAGGATTGATGTTTGGAGATATGTAGTGTAGGACTTTTACCACAGAGCGAGAGTCAGAGAGCAATTCAAAGAGGCCCGATGGCTCAGTGGTAGAGCAGTGGTTTCGTAGCAGGGAGGTCCAGGGTTTGAAACAAAGTTGATGCACAAGTGCATTTGGTAAGGCATTAATCCTCATTATCAAGTCCCTTGGAGAGGACTTAAAGCCGTCGGGCCCCTAGGTACTTACTTACAAGCTCATGCTTTCTTATAATAGCAGGCAAGTAAAACAAACCAACCAATAGTCACTGGAGCATGCATCATAACAATGATAATATTCAGCTCTTATATAGCGCTTAATACATCTCAGCGCTTTACAGATATACTATTAGCCCGGTCATTGGATTCAGTGCTTGCCCGCACACACTGTGTGCACAATCTCCACTCCCTGGGGAGCATTTCAGATCCACCTGTTGTTACTTCCTTGTGTTTATCATTGTCTCCTGTTGTTCTTCCTCTCTCTCCCTCATCTCAGGATTCCATACTGGTAGCAGGTGTAGCCTTCAAGAAGACGTTCTCCTATGCAGGGTTTGAGATGCAGCGCAAGAAGTATGCCCTACCCAAGATTGCCCTCCTCAACGTCGAGCTGGAGCTCAAATCAGAGAAGGAGAATGCTGAAATCAGGGTAGAGAGTGTTGAAGTAAGTTTTACAACACAAAAGTCTTTAGCATCTTGCAAAATCGTTTTTATGTTGCAGTTAAACTGCGGGTTGTTGCGGTATTGAATTTTTGCATTCAACTGATTGAGGTGTCATATGAAAGGGCAGAAATCAATCTTTCTAGAAATGTGATTTTCTCTTTGAAATTCAGATACCGCCCGCCAACTTTTTTGTTTCCTCTCTTCAAATTATTTTTAATCACTCATGCATGAAATATGCATCATATGACTTGCATCAAATGAAAGAGGAGGATCTAAGCTATACAAATATGTGTCATTTATTAATTGTAATTGTGATTAAGTTAGGATAAAGCATCAATGATTCTCGGTTTCGTTTTTTTTGGGACGCACTGTATAAGCGCTTTCTTGTCCTGACATCTTATCTCCTCCCCCCCCCCTCATGTCAATTTATTATATTTATTGAAGTAGTATTATTTTTATTATATTTGAAATTGATGCTTCAATTGTTATAGTTCATAGAGATCTGTCCTAGTTGCATCATAACAATGTCACTTTTTTTCTTCATTGCTTTAGGATTACCAAGCAATTGTAGATGCTGAATGGACCATCTTGTATAACAAACTTGAGAAGATCCACCTGAGTGGAGCTAAGGTAGTCCTCTCCAAGCTTCCCATCGGTGATGTAGCCACTCAGTACTTTGCTGATAGGTAAGAAGATACACTTTATATGCAAGCATCTCTACATGTCCTAGGGGGGGTGTTTCACAAAGATCTTAAGTCAAACTTAACTCTAAGTTGGACTTAAAAATTATGGAGAGCCATTTGTAGCCTTAAAATAAATATTCAAAAGCGAAAGTTCAAGTTTATTGGAATTTTTATAAATTTCACATGAAGAACATGAAATCTCCTTGACAATAGAAAATATGAATGATTTGAATAAACATTTTATGCCTTTTCAAATATCTTTTACAAAATATTTTCATAGATTGAAACAGCTTTCCATAATTGCTAAGTCCAACTTAGAGATAAGTTCAACTTAGGACCTTTGTGAAACACCCCCCAGGCTTTCACTCTCGTCTACATGTATGTCAAAGTAACTGTTGGTGGGAAAAAAATTAATATTTGTTTAAAAAAAAGGAAATTTGATGTTACAAGTTCTGTTCAAATACGACTAACCACAGTTAGCCAGTCATGGTCGGGGATCTTCTTATAACATGTTAAAACATGGAATATGAAAAGTGGCTTCTTTTTCTACAAAGATTGGGGCTCATAACTGTTCATAAAGTTTTAAGGGAGAGGCTGATGATGGCAATTTTCGTTCCGAAGAGTGAGATGTAATTTAAACTAGATCATACACTGTAGTAGAAGTGTCGTAGTCGAGTGGTATAAGCACTCGACTTAAAATTTGAAGGTCGTGGTTCGATCCCCGACACGACACTCATGTCCTTTGGCGAGGCATTAATCTACATTTGCTACACGACCCAGGTGAGGTAAATGGATACCTGGCAGGAATTCATTCCTTGAAATAATGGAGCGCGGTAATGGCAGCTAGGCTAAAGCCGGGGTAATAACTAATTTGTGCGCCTTGGAATAGAATTGTCTAGATAGACGGCGCTATATGAATGCCTATTATTATTATTATATCTTCCTATTTGAATAATGTGACTGTTCTTATCTTTCTGTCCCCATTGTTCTCACTGAGTACTTTCTAATAATTCTACATGAAAGCTTTTACAAACATGGGTATAATAGGGAGTTAGCCACATTTAAGTCAGCTGAAGAGATCTGTTCGGTATCTCTCTCGGCGTTACTAATGTGGGATATTAAACAGACCAATGTTCTACCAAGGCTCGCAGTGGACTGTTCTAGTCTCTGCTCTCTTGGACCAGACGTTGGTCTATAAGTCTCTTGAGAGTTGACCTTTGATCCCTTTGGGGCTGAATGTCAAAGGTCATAGTTTTAGAGACTGACAATGACCCTGCAATGTTACTCCTATATGAACTGTCCATTGTATTTCAACCATTAAAGCTTATCCACTTGGTGTGTAGAAGGTCAGAATCCCCTGTGCATGTAGACATAATGTCATTGGTATTTGATGTGCATTTTAGAATCTGAAGGATGCTTAAAATCAGTTGAGATGATCACTTGCATTAGTTATAAAAGGTGACTCCCTTCTGGTTCTAAGCAGATGATATGTCCTTATCCCCTTCTTGGTTGTACCACAAAATATGAAATTCACAGAATATTTTTCTTTTTGATTCAGGGACATGTTCTGTGCTGGTCGTGTGGTAGATAATGATCTCAAGCGTACCATGCAGGCCTGTGGAGGCGCCATCCAAACATCTGTACAAAGCCTGACGGAAGATGTCCTAGGAACGTGTGAGCAGTTTGAGGAGAATCAAGTTGGTGGGGAAAGGTAAGGTCTTAAGATTGTGAGCAGAAGGTTCTTCATTTGATACACCGTACTGTGATTTTTATTTTCTTCTCATAAAAGACTTACCACATTTAAGTCAGCTGAAGAGATCTGTTCGGTATCTCTCTCGGCGTTACTAATGTGGGATATTAAACAGACCAATGTTCTACCAAGGCTCGCAGTGGACTGTTCTAGTCTCTGCTCTCTTGGACCAGACGTTGGTCTATCCGTCTCTTGAGAGTTGACCTTTGACCCCTTTGTGGCTGAATGTTAAAGGTCATAGTTTTAGAGACTGACACTTTATGTCAAATATTTCATTTTGTAGGGGGAAATATCTCCTGATTAACAAAGGAAGAGATGAAATTGCTATAAACTTGTGTTTGAAAAACAGAATAATGTCGTCATATTTTGCTGTAACTGAAATATAACTTTTGATGATGTTCATCTCTCTCCTTTCGTAGGTTTAACTTCTTCACAGGCTGCCCCAAGGCCAAGACATGTACTCTCATCCTTCGTGGTGGTGCTGAGCAGTTCATTGAAGAGACAGAGCGTTCCCTTCATGACGCCATCATGATCGTTAGGAGAGCTATCAAGAATGATTCTGTAGTTGCAGGTAGGGAGATCACATTCTTGGAATCATTATTTATACTCATGTTAACTTATATTGAGCAGCAATTATAGCGCAAATTTGACGGAAGACACAACACTTAAGTTTTGTGAAAGCATGATTGGATTAATTTCCAGCCTCTAAGTGTTTTTTCACAAGTTCTAGGGTGATATATGAGATCACAAAGACTAGGAATTATACCATAGATGTATGAATGTAAAATAGGCATCGTTGTGTTGTGGAAGTGCTTCTCATTTGGTTGTGTTGCCCAAAGACAGGTCCACACAAAAGAATCCAACGCGTCATCACCTTTTTAATAACTTGCATTTCATCACCCCTTATGAGTTGCGCAATCCCAGTTCGTGGGCCCCCACAACATCCCCCCCCCCCCATTTCCCACCTGTTTAGATATTTGACCAATCCTTGTAGGCCTAGGATAGGACAAATTTTTTACAGAAACATCTGGGATGTTTATGAGAAAAGCAGTCTGCTCGTTTGAGGTTTTTGTATAAGAGCTGTTTAATCTGTTTGTGTTATCTTATTGGAGGTGAAGTCCCATTCAATCTATTTTCTTTGAATTTTTTTCCTTTTTTTATCTTGCAATGATTGATCTATTTGCTTGTTGTTTGTGTTTAGGTGGAGGTGCCATCGAGATGGAGCTTAGCAAGTACTTGAGGGATCATTCCAGAACCATCGCTGGCAAGCAGCAGATTCTCATCGGTGCATACGCTAAGGCATTGGAGATCATTCCTAGACAGCTCTGTGATAATGCAGGCTTTGATGCTACCAATGTACTCAACAAGCTCCGTCAGAAGCATGCACAAGGTAAGGCCTCGTTATATCCTCCTCTTAACACACAAAGGCTCTTTCACATATGAAGCGGTAAAACGCAGCTTTGAAAAAACACGATGTTTTAAACAAAGAACTTTTAAATAAATGGCAACTGTATGCAGCAAAGGTCCTAGGCATATTCACTAAACACTCTTCGTATCTAAACAAGGCTTAAAGATATAGACCGGTAGTGGTAAAATTGGGTTTTTGGTGCAAAATATCCATTCAATTTTGTTTAAATATTGCCTTCAGAGGTTTAGATGGCAATACTTTCGCAAAAAAGCAGAAATATATGCAGAAATTTAGTGCATTCACGATATCTATCCAAATATATCAATTAGTAGGCGGTTTCCCGGCAAAATTTGTATGATCACATATTAGTCAAAACGTATTCTTTCACATGATTGGTAATAAGAGCTTCTATTTCATTTTTTGAGAAGGGGGTGTTTCCAAAACTGGTCTATACCTTTAAGCAGTTTAGGCATAAGATAGTCAATCAAACTCAGATATTTTGACAAGCTGCTTTCAATTAAAACTTGAAAAAGTAAGAGGGTTTTGAGAAGAATTTGTTACTTTGTAAGGTTATTTTCATATTGGTGAAAGTCATCAAAATAGTATGGTGTTATTGACAGCTAAACCATGTTACCTTCTGTATTGAAGGGACTGCTCCCAATTTCTCTGAATTATGAATTAACACCCTCCTCAAAAAAGAGAATTTTTACATTTACTGGTATTGAGGTTAAATTATTATTAGTGAATGTTACATATCTTATACTACCTGAAAGCATGTTTTGTCCCAGTTCTTAAATTCTTAAATTTTTTGTGTTGATCTTCCTACACCAGCAGGTGGTACGTGGTACGGAGTGGACATCTACAACGAGGACGTAGCCGACAACTTTGAGGCTTGCGTGTGGGAGCCCTCTATAGTCAAGATCAATGCATTGACGGCCGCTTCGGAGGCTGCCTGTCTTATCCTCTCCGTTGACGAGACCATTAAGAACCCCAAGTCCTCCGCGCCCACAGACGACAGACCATACAAACCTGCGGGCAGGGGCAGAGGTCGACCACGCTAGTGTATGGTAGACTTTAACAAATTGTTCAGTTTTTTTTTTTTGTCTGTGAATATAGTGATCCATGTTGAGTTCTTCACAAGCAAGCAATTTTTGATGTACGGCATTGTTTATGTACAAGCATGATGGTGTTTGTCATGTAACTTAAATGGAGGAAATGGTCCAAAGTAGAACATTATCTTATGATAATAATATGAATGAATACTCCTCAGGGAGTGGAGCATGTGCACTGAATCCAATGACTGGGTTAATAATAATTCTAAAGTAAAGCACTAACAAACGTGACATTATGTGCTATACAATTGTGACTATTATTGTTGTTAAAGTTTCTCATAAAGCACTTTACTAGTTTACTAACCAATGCGCTTACAGTATTATTATTACCCATTCAATGAATTTAATTACAATTCTATACTTACAGTGCACACGCTCCACTCCATCAGGGAGCATTCCAGCCATTCACCTCTTTACATGGACATTTAATTCCTCTAGTTAATTGAATATCCACTTTTCACATGATGCATGTTAACATGCAATTTCACAGCCTCTCTTACTTCCACTGTTTTAATGGTTGCATAAAGCAGTTGGTTAACAGTAAAAAATACAGTTAGGTTTGACTCCGAAAGAGCTTGATGGTGAAGAACTTTGCTGTTTATGCACTCTTAAAATGTTATGTCTAATCCTGAAGTAGTTTGGAATGCAACTGCAAAGATATACAATCTCTGATAAATTTGTATCTAAATGCATGGATCTAATCATTACACAATTCATTTTGTGTAAGTTATGTTAGTCTGCTGTGTCACATTTTGCACCCTAATGCCTCAGTCACACCTTTGCGTATTTGGCTTGCGTATTGCTTAGATTTATGGCAAGGCGTTTTAACATTTATTCCTATTTGTTGATATCATGAATTCGATTTCTTGATATCAACAAATAGGAATAAATGTTAAAACGGCTTGCCATAAATACGCAGCAATACGCAAGCCAAATACGCAAAGGTGTGACTGAGGCATAAGGGTGCAAAATGTTCAACAGATCGTGAATGGGTAACCCTCTAAATCTAGTAGAATTAATCCATTTCACCCAATTTGAATATTTGAATAATATTGAGAGGAATGAATGAGAAAGAGCAGATGGTATTTGAGCAAAATATGATATAATGGTTGATGTTCAATATATGTATGTTTGCAGGAAGTACAAGTGTCACATGTATTTTGTTTTAATGGTCATTTTTCTACACATGGTGATCTTCCATAGAAACAATCGGGGAGACTGTTCAAGATCCCTTTTCTCATTTGTTACCAAAGCAACAAATTTCTCTGTTTGTGGTAAAACAAACACGAATGTGAGAAAGCTGTATATTAAGTTTGACCAAATTGCGTTGCTTCAAAACCTCATAAAGGTCTGTCTTCGTGAGGCCTCCAATCCACATGGGACTATGTAAAGATGACACGCATGAAATATGATACCGTCTTTCCGAGAAGCCTGCTCAATGGAAAAGTTTCAGGATCGTCGGAGCAGGGCAGGGCCTCCCGAAAAGATTGAAATATGGTTTCCTGACTATCAAGAAACGCACCTGAGCCAAGAACTTGATATGTTTACTTCATCTCTTTGTGAATCGTCTCAGATTCATCCTGACCAGATATTGTCTCAACTGTCAGCGTTGATTTGTGTGAGTGGGACGGGGGAAGTGACAACCATTCCAAATCATTGGGAGTCGACTCCCGAGGGAGTATGAGAGCTCGGCGTTTCATTCCGAGCAAAGAGCAGCAACATTCAGTGAAGCAATAAACATGTTTGTTTTACAATGAAGTTGAACATTCATATTAATGCTGGATCGTTTCCTACAAGTTATGTTGTAAACATAGTTGAAGCTTTCCATGTTTAAGATTCAATTCAAATTGTTTACCTAATGTTTTTTGCTGAACATAAATCTTGATGGTACTTTAAAAGTTGAAATTACAAGAAGCACTGCAATAAGTGTAAATGTGACAAATCAGTTGCTGATACCTTAAAAAGGTATCAATGTGATTGCTAAAAAAAACGATAATTATTTCCTGAAAGGTTGCACTTTTACGTTGAAATTTTACCACATTTTATCTTTTTGAAGTAATAGAAGGGGGAAAATGTTAATGTAAGGATGACACAGCAAAATACAGACACCCCCTCGCCCACTTAAGTCTTTTGGGAGATGTTCTTGTTTGTTTAGCTGGGAATGGAACTCTGGTACAGGGAGATAGCTGTTAATACTTGATTAGTGTGAGATTAGCATCACTTGCCCTTTCAATAAATTGATCTTTATCTAAAACCACGTTATCGCAAAAATGTTTGAGAGACTCATCATGCACTACTGAGAAGCTACGCCTTCTTGAGCCAGCCACTCATCTCAAGATCTGTTTCTGACATACATAGGAGATAGAGGATGAATGAAGAAACATATCTGTCATCCTGCTTTGTTCTGACTCCAAACCTCATGCAATGTCCTCAAAAGTGCTGATTAAGTGAAAATCTAGGTGGTTGTCACTCGATGTCTCCTTACTAAAACTTCTTCCCTCTATTAATCACTTCATGGCTGCATGTGGTTTGCGTTTGGCAAGAAGTGCACTTGACGGGGCCGATTAAGGCAGTTTTGACATGTGCCTCTTTCTGTTACCCCCGATTAGGCTGAGCTGCCTCGAGCTGGCGATGAATTGGCACATTAGGCGTTGTGACTATCCTGTTGTCAGTGGAGGCCCATTAGTCGTGGCACTTGCAGGAAATTGAATCAAAGTGCAACCGCCCAGTTGGATACTCGTGAAAATTAAACAGGCTGAGAATTAGCCCCACCGACCATGCATCTGATCTCCACCAGCCCGACTCCCTAGCTCTCTGGCTTGTTGGTTGGTTGAGCAGTCAGCTGCAAGGAGATGGGGGAAAGAGCACGATCCTGGCTGGCACAGAGGGCTGAATTTGATTTAGGAGTGGCGCATAGGGCTTGTGAAGACCTAGAACCCTTTAACTGGGAGTATTAGACCTGGAGGAATAGTGATCAATTTGGAAAAGTCTGCACAGTCATGCTGTCTGGGTTTATGACCATAGCTTTTCTCTCCTTATTTGTATGTTCTTTTGTTTGTTATGTCATATAAGAAAATGACTTCACAGTTATGTTCTGTGTTTAGTTTATTTATTTGAAGGTGTTAAGTCGGGCAGGAGAAGAGGGACTTCTCAAAGAAACCCAGTTTAACATGACCTTCTTTCAAGGTCATTTGCTGTAATGGACCAGACAAAAAAGTAGTCTCAAATTCAAACTTTCCTGATTTCAAATTGTATGAAATGAAGCTTCTCCAAATTTATAAAATGTTTCCACATTCAGCTTAAGATTAAAGGGTGGAACCTGGAAATGTTCTGTATTGAGAATCCCTTTGGCTCCTGGCCCACTGTATGTCTATGGATCAGAAAACACATTTTTAAAGAGGAATATGTGCAGATACATCTATCATATTTCACCCTGGATTGTCTTTTTGGTCATTGCAGTAATAGAGTTCCCTGTATAAGTGTTTATTTGACTTGAGAGGGAAGACAAAGGTAAATATGCATGTAATTATAATAATTTATGTAACTTTAAAGAATCAATGTTGCTTGTTCTAAGAAGAAGAAAAAAATGTGCAAAATTTTCTTTTATATTTCGTTTTTGTACTATTTACATAAGAATACCCAAGTGTAAAGAATTGCAGTGACTGCTGTACAGTTGTGTGGTTGTGTATGTGTCCAATGCATTTAATCAAATAAATGTGGCTACTACATTGTGTGTAATGCCATATAAGAATAACCCTGACTAATCTGGATTTATTTCATTTGGCTACATTGGCTAAAATTGTGGCAACAAGATGATAACCACAAAATGTGATTGGTGACTAGTTTGATTTATGAATGCTTACTTTTTATGGTAAATATACTGCTGACATAAAATACTGATGTTTAAACTATAAAGTTGGGTGGGGAAATGATATATATTTCATTTCAGAAAGAGAAATGTTGGGGAAAAGATCATGACTAGAAAGATAGACAGAGAGAGAAAGAGAGATGTAGGATAGAGGGCAAGGAAGGGCTGGTGCTACAGGGAGAGAGAGAGAGAGATACACACAGAGAGACGGAGAGAGAATTTTGTGCATGAAATCGCCCTTTGATTATTATCAGAATATAAAATCCTCATCAACCTCATTGTTGTTGTCATTCCCATTATTATCACCATAATAATCATCACCATCATTCCTCATCAACCATCACTTCCTGGATATCTTCTTTTGTAATGTAGCATTATTTCAAATTAGGAATTCTTTAACATATGAGCCACACACTTCTAGATTTGTCTTGATATGTATTCACCATTGAATTTATTCATCATTAAAACACCAAGACATAAAGACACATACAAGTATGCAAAGTGAGAAGCGAGTTTTACATTTCTTTCCTTCCCTTCTCTCAAAACTCATAATTATTAAAGACAGCCATTTTTACAAGCATGATCATATTTTTTCTTAACATAATTAATTCACAATACTTCTCATATCAAAATTGGGAAAATGGTGCAGAAGAAAAGGACTAAACTCTCCACTTTGTCAGCCCAGTAGATCGATAAACCAAGGAGAAAGTGTTATATAAAAAAACTATGTACATTACAGTTAAACAGAGTAATCTAAAAGGAATACTGAGCATTGTCTTGTCATCGTCTGTAACTACTCGTCAAACGCACGTAACCCATCTCCTGTATGTGAACGGGTCAAGGCATTCTCCATGACGTGGTCTATTATGGTACGCTACAAACTACAAGCCGTCTACAGGTGGTGCGTTCACATATGGTGAATATTTCGAACACAGACACCTACATCATCCATCGAAGTGTAAACAAATTTGCAATGCAGGTGTTGGTGTTCCAAGCAATTAAAAGTCCCATATGGGAACGCAATCACAGGAGTGGCCACCAATGTAATTTCACTACCGAAGTACCCTGTGTTTATATTAAAACATCAAACATGGAAAAAAATGGAGACAAATGAAACATCTCACTCACTCTCACTCTCTTTCGTTTCACTTCATCTCTCTCGTGTTTTAATAAACGAGATAATAGGCGAGGTTCATTTGGTGGGTTAAATCTGTCATATTTGCATCAATATATATGACTATCTACTCAATAAGCATGACAATATGATGTTTGAGTCTATGAAGTATAAAGAAATACAACACTCAATTCCATTCTATCTTCTACAAGTAATCAAGTACATTTACATGCACTTACAGGGCAACAAGGGCTTCACAACATTTCTGACAATTTTTAAAAACAAATTGCAATTTTCAATACAAATCACATATTAGACAAACAAAATTTAGAGGAAAATAAGCATACAACCCTTGCTGCCCTAATGCTGAATATTTTAACAGTCTCTAAGAATGTACAAGTTTTGCCATGGTGACACAACATTGGCCCTGAGCATGGAATTCAATAGTTTGTTTTTTGTATTTCATCGACACAAATCATCTTAATTCAAACTAGAGCGACAACGCCAGTTTAAATCACTTCTTTAAAAAAAAAAGACAACATAGAACACGATTGTCCATTCCAAATGAATGGACTTTAAGTAATACTGAATTCTGTCTGCATTTTAGTTTTATACTTTTGATATATATTCACAAAACTAAACAAAAATGGCAATGAAGTGTGTGACATTACATAAAAAAACATAGGTTCAAAGTCCAAGAGATCTAAATTTAGGATGACAATTAAACCTGTAACATGGTGATCAAGGAATTAATGAAAGATTTACCGCTTTGCTGCCCCCCCCCCCCACTCCGGGGTCGGAATGACCGCATGCGTTTTACCAAAATGTCCGGTAAAGGGGCACTTTTCACGCACCAAAGTCCGGCTCGTACATACACAAAATTGACTTTACACACCGGACTTAGGGGGTGTTTTCAAAAGGAGGGAACACGCATATGCGTACCCTAAATAACACTGAGTGGGGGGCTGGGCTGCCCCTCAGAAATTGGTGAAAAAACTTGATTTGGTTAATATGAAAATTTAATAGAACCTGGCATTTAAGGAGGTTTCCTTACTTTCTAAGAAATGCCATATCTATATTTTTATTGAGACAAAGGGGTCAATTGGAATTCACAGGTACAAATGTACTTGGGATGTTATTTATGATAGCGAGCTCTTGAAGTGATGAAGAAAACTTTACTTCTGTTTGACAATTATCATTGTCATGTTGGAATGGTTATATCATGCCATAGAAAAAGAAAAAAGGCTCATCAAAGATATTCCCCTTTTCCTAAAATTTACCATGAAAACTTCACTTACAATACAAATTAGAATAGATATGCATGTCAGGGATTGATTTAAAAGATTAATACATAAAAAGTGAGAATATGATCTTGAGAATTCAATGTGAAAAATGAATATTTTGCATAAATTGAAATGAGCGAGTCAATAAATAATGAATACTACATTTATTTCACCATAAAATTATCTTCATTCAAAGGTATAACAAATATTGGATAGTAAGCATGAATACCACAGATTGAATACAGCTTATTGGGCTATCTATCAATGAATACTGTCAATGGGATTATTCTTTCTTTCTTGTGTTATTTTTACTACTTTATCACCCTGATTGTTCAAATAGTGTGCAAGATATTCAAAAGAGGAGATATATGATTTATTATAATAAACCTATTTTACTTATCTAATAATCCTGAATCCATAAGTGTTTAAAATAAGTGGGACAAAAAAGGATGTGACTTGAATGAAAATGTTGGAATAGAGAACTATGAATTTGGAATAAAATTTTGGCAAAGTGGACATGAAATATACTGTTGTTGTTGAACTTTTCATAAACGTACAGAAGTGGGTTTTTTTAAAACTCTGAGTTGATGAACGTCATACCACTGTCCCTTAAAAAGAGTTTATAATTTGTCACTAAGTACGTTTTTCTCATCTAGTTCTTCCATTTTGAGCATCTTTTGGCAGATATCTAATGACAAAAATAATGAAAAGACATAAAATGCAGCACTTTGCTTTGATTTAAGAGGTTGAAATATATATTGGTACAAATTCGGAATGGACTTTAGATATTGAACTGTTCAATACAAATAAAACTGATGTTAAAAAGAGACATATTTAAAAAAAATTGAACCACATGATTTAGAGATTACATGTTTACAAAGGACAGGTATACATTTATAAATCTTCACAGATTACGAAAGCAAAATAACAGGATTGAACCAACTCGATATATAGAATATATATAAATATAAATATATACAATGATTTTGGTGTGTCTTTTCTCCTTCAGAGTTCTATGAATACACAAATCCTTTCTAAAAAAATTGACTGATTGTGTAGACGAACAACACCTATACCCATCTACATGGCAATATTACTACACAGATATAATCGTTACATTTCACAGGTTGATTTTTCTTCCATCATAACTACAAGATAAAACTTTTCTTTGTACAATTCGGGACAACATTGGGCTAGCTAGAAATGCAGCCTATCGTCTTTCATTTCATTATCATCTATCAAATGCATTTGCTAAAAATCTTGCGTCACCTTCTCTCTCGCTCTCTCTTTCACACTTGTTTCTATTCATCATGCTTTGTGTCCTATTTACAAACATTACCTTACAGTATAAATACCATTTTTGTACATTTTGGCAAGCACCAGTTTTCATGATTTTTTTTTCTGTCCCCATTTCCCCTCTTGTAAGCAAAAGCAATGGAGGAAAGTATTAATAACAAACATAATAAATAATACAGATGCACATTTGAAACTAGAACTATTTTGGTCATATCGTTTTCATTGCCTCTCATTTTCTCTCTATCTTGCTGCTTTCGACTTTGCTCCTTAATATTTTGGTCATGACTATCTAATTCCGTTCACAAGGGTAATATAATCAAACAGAAATTACACCTAATCAATTAGATTAGATCATTTAGACACTTCCAACAGGAATCAGATATCAAACTACGTTTCCATTTCAGTCCGAGATGATTCCAATCAATTAAACATTTGCTTTATGACACTCCATCTTCATTCCCTAAATATGTTTCTTTTGTAATAATATCATCATAAGCAAAATAATGCTTGTGTTTCAATAAATGAGTTCATAATCCCCATATTATGTCTGTTTGGAGCCAAAAGGGCTTTAATTTTGTGTTAAAACTTGAATTAACCCCCTTCTGGTTCCAAACGGATGATTTGATGACTTACATGTACTCTGACCACAAAGTGACCCCACAAAAACCTGCCATGATTACCATTGCTGCTGAAAATGCCCCTCAATTTGGAACCGGCTCCCAAACTAGCCAGCATTTCCAGCTGGTAATCAGCAGGGTTTGAGGGTAACGGGCGTGGCCATACCCCCCTTGTACCCCTTGGGATCACCCCTCATCATTCTCGTTAAGCCCATTCAACCTTGCCCGCATTACTAAATCACCAACCGGTAAAATGAGAAAACTCTCATCTCAACACAAGCCTCTGCCGGCTCTGCCAATCTTGCTTCTCAAAAGAACATACTTTAGTTGCATGGCCACATACATGTATCACAGAGTCTTGTTGAGAGACTTGTTTACTTGTTTGTATTGGTGAGTTTAGTTGCACATTCATGATATAAAGATAAGAACAAGAGGCTGGAAATGAGTTGAATCCAGTTGCACTATCATCAGGGGAATATTAAACATAGCCTTATAAAACCTGAAGCTACTTTCTTTTGTAAATTATTATCAGTTGGAGGTATAAGGTATTAATGGTTGACAATACCATTTCGTTTCCATTCAAGTATGGAAAGAATGCTTTCCGCTTCATTCTGAGCTGTTAAAGTCATCTCCATGATTCTCCACCAGTCTCTTTGCAGTTCAAACTTTGTCGTCCGCACACTGCGGAAAAATGCCAACAAACTGAGTCCTCTCTGTTCTCCTGATAAGTTTGATTGTTCCATTCAGTCTGCCTTGCTATTTCTATCGGATTTCATTTGCCTGGACTATCGATGTGACTGCTGTACGCCGATGCGCTACAGGTCGGCAGAGCGAAGGGGCCTCCTACACTGCAGAAAGATGGCGGAGACATCATTGCAGCGTTTCCTAATGCACAATCAAGAGAAAGAAGAAAGAAAACGTTGATAAATAAAGCGGTTTATCGTCCATCGGAACAACATAATGGATTAGTAAATAACATTCCACAGATACAAGTAGAATATTGGAAGCAGGGTTTGATTTGATCTAAGGTTCAGCATAACATTTCTATTTTCAAAATGAACTGTTGGCCCAAACTATCAATTATCAACTGTAAGTTTGTCAATGAGCAGTAAAATGAAGTCAGTACTTGCATTTGTGCTCAAAAACATTAAAAAAAAAATAATAATAGAGGTTTAATCAGAAGTAGTATAATGTGTACTTCATATCCAACAATAAACCAGTATGTACCGACGATGAAGGGAGAGAATCCCATAGCAAATGAGATGTAGAGTAAATCTTGATTCAGATTTAAGGGGAAATCCAACCTTGATAGCAAACTACTTTGGAGAATGCAGAACAATCGGAGTAAACTGGTAAAAATTTGTAAGAAATCAGACAAATACTGTGAAAGTTATGAATTTTTGAAAGTTGTAATCACTCTAGGTATGGCCTCTTCAAATTGGCTGAATCGTAATGTCTCTGTGATATAGTGGCGGACAAATTTCACATTTGTTCCAATGCACAAAATGACTAAAATATCAAGTTCTCAAAAATGTATAACTCTGTAGAATCCATTCTCTTTACTGTGAGAATAACTATACTAATATGCTACCAATAATACATTTTGAGTAGTACCACAAGGGAGGAGGCATTTAATAGAAAAACAGAAAATCATATTTTGTACACAACAAATGGTAGAGTTATCCGTGACTACGTCACAATCCACTGACCAAACTGCCAATTTGAGATCTGCACAGATTTAGTGATCTCATATTTAGAATATTCATAACTTCCTTATTATTTGTCTGATTTATTTCAAACTTTTGCCATTCTGTTTATCATATTTTTCAGCTCTCATACAATTGAACTTATTACAAGGGTTGGATCGCCCTTTAAATTATATGAATGGTGTTAGGAGTTCCTTGCTGTGGAAACTAATGTATTATATGATGAAAGAAAAAGAAACAAGACAGAGAGAAGGGTGGCTGGAACAATGATGACAATTTGATGCAAAGCTTCCAACTACTGCCTGGTAACTATTGGACTAGGATTACAGAAGTCAATGAAATGGAAACATAATGGATGAAATATATGCATTTTATCAAAGCAAAGTGATTTGGAGAAAAGAGGAGAATTGAGCACTGAATTGACCAGAGGCAGGGAGAGAGAGACACACACAAAGAGAAAGAGAGAGAAAGCAACAAACACATAAATATACAGAGATAGAGAAAGGCAGTCTTGAAGTTGAGGTTAAAACCAAAGGATGTATTTTCACACTGATGTAAAGAAGATAGATAGAGAG
Source organism: Strongylocentrotus droebachiensis (assembly GCA_035222895.1). Classification (NCBI taxonomy): domain Eukaryota; kingdom Metazoa; phylum Echinodermata; class Echinoidea; order Camarodonta; family Strongylocentrotidae; genus Strongylocentrotus; species Strongylocentrotus droebachiensis. The sequence goes on along the minus strand of JAVYIG010000162.1, from coordinate 646,174 downwards.
AAAGTTTATATATCTATTTACATGTGTACCGGTACTACATGAACTAAATAAGATATTCCTTGTTTGTATTCTTAATATCTAAGTGCATGATAATGTTAGTATTGCTCTATGTTAATGCAGCTACATGTATGTATACCACATCAACTGTGCCCGTCATGATCTACAGGATATAGAAAACTACCATGTTTCCCCCAAAATGACCAAATCTGGGCAAACTAAGTAAGTAAAGTGTATGAAAATACCAATATAGAGAACAATCAAGTTTGAATTTGATTGGCTGAGAGGATAGGAAATAAATTACTTTTCTCTTTGACTTCTTCATCATGGTAAAACCACGCACAGTAGTGTTCTGAGAAAAAGAAGAGAGAATAACAACAATGGAATTGGGACTTGCAATTTGTATGTTTTTTAAAATCATATTTATCCAAGGTTTATGTGATTTATCCCTCTTGCATAACTTCATTTTGATGGTGCTATGGTGAGGTTAAAAGCTGGCATGCAAAGAATAGTTGGGCTACATGTATACATAATGAGAGAGAGCATTCCAGTTGATAAATGGATATGCCTTTTGACGGTTGAAAGTTTGCAGAGTTGTTTTCTTTTAATCTGATTTAAATGTAAGTTTGAGATTTATGAAGAAAACAGCACAGACTACCGGTAATAACAAATCTCTAGTTGAGCCACCCTAAGGTATGTACAGTCAAACCTGTCTACAGCGACCGCCCAAGGGAAACTCAAAAAGTGGTCTTTGTAGACAAGTTTCTTTAGTACATGTTTCAATGAGAAACCATTTTCAAGGGAAACAAAAAATGTGCTTGATGTAGACAGGTGGTCACTAAAGCAGGTTTGACTGTATAAGAGTATTTGAACTCTACATTTTTATGTGAGAAATGGGTATCAAATAATGGTTAAGAATAGGTGATTTAGGCATGTAAGCTAGCTCATAGCTACATCAGCAATACACATACCTTGGTTGATAGCAGGCCCCGCCCCTCCTCCTCCGCCCCCTACCCCAATCACACCATTGGTGGAGGGGCTTGAAGGGGAACGAACTACGGGGGCAAAGGCACTCCTCTGCTTAACGGCAGTGATCATGTTGGCGGGAGAGAAGGAGAGGGGGCCAGAGGCAGAGCCCTGGTTGCCCCCTGCCGCGGTACTGGTGGGGTGGTGGGGGGTCGGGAGGGGCGGGGAAGCGGGGATGATGGATACCGGAGCTAAGGGGTGTGGAAGTCATACATGAACAGGCAAGGCAAAGGGGTGTGATGATAATGCAGCACATGGGGGGGGGGGGGTGATGGGACAGCAAAGGGGTGTGAGTACAGTTTTGTTTGAGAAAAGAAATGTTGGTGGGAGAACCATGGTTTAGTAATGATGATGATTATTGTTTTTAGTGATGATTAGTGAAGTGGTAAAAAAAGTGTGATGTCACCATGAATGTTTAAGAGTTTTAATGAAAGCAATGGTACAGATAAAGAAAATATTATTAAGACCGAAGAAAGGAACATCAAGAGTGAATTGATGAAAGCCATAATTGAAGATTGCAGCAAATCATGAAACAGAATAAATGTCAATATCAGAAAAGAAGAGCAGAATTTGATGAGAATGAAAGGAAGTATTTAAAAAATGATAAGAATTATGAATGAATGATATTAATAGATTAAATCATAGGAAAAGGGAAGTATGAGTTAATAGTTAGTTGAAAATTCATTTGCAAATGAAAGGGAAAAGGATCAAAATTATCAAAGGGAAGCAAAGAAAAACAAACAGAAAAGAGCATTAAGCTTTTGGTGAGAAAAAAAAATAATGACGCCTCAGAAAGACCCAACATCAATCAAAGATGGTGTAAAGATGGAAATAACTGCATAAATTCTTTTTTTAAGAAGTATAAGAATGATTAGAATTATGAGGAGAATTAGACCCTTCCACCATATAGGTACAAGTATAGAATGTGATAGATTATTTTGATGGAATTCCAGGTGTGAGAATGAGAATATTATTAAATTATAACAGTCAAAACACCGCTGGCAATAAAGAGGTTGTATGTAAGTTCAATTCTGAAGAGAAAAGAAAGGAGGACACATTTTTGTATAACATCACTTCTTAAATATATCATAAACATATGACCTAAGGAAAATTGTGTTTCTATGTCTTAATATCTTATCAAGAGGAAAAGATCTAGATAATCAGTTTCCGGGGACTGATTAGAAGTGTGAACTTTTGATTCTCATCTGCAGCTGGCACTAATTCAATGGGTTTAAAGAGACGGACTCTTAATTTGTGGGAGCTGTTCCCACGATTGGCATTGACACACGGGGGATGTGAATCAGCGCATATTATAGCTAGCCAGGGGAATTCAAAAGATTTCTATCACGTTCGCAAAAGGGCAAACAGAATAAGAAGTTTGAATTAACAAGTCTAAGATCACTTCAGATGCAAAGCAAATGCGAGGAAAAGTGGAAATAAGATTGCCTTCGGCTCTCTGTGAATGAACTTGATTTGAGGTTTTAAAAAATGAAATAAAAAAAAGAAATCATTGACACCAAATTAGAAGAGATAGGACAAGCGTGTATGTGGATGAATAAAATCATAGATTAAGGGGTACATATGGAACTGTGAAAATCTTAGATTGATTGGAAAGATAAATTCACCTTTGACACAAAAGGAGAGAAACAGGAAGTAGGGTTGATGGGGAAACATGGCCACAAGGATGTACGACAAGTTTGTGGGGGAAACACGGGTGCTCTCTGATCAGATCTACCCCTTCCCTGACCCATACACAAATTCAATCAGTCCAAATTTGTTTTCTTTCTAGACCTGAAGCCAGTAGCGCGGCCAGGTTTTGTTTACAGGGGCATGGCAAAAACTGGTAAATTGTTGGATTCCATTGTATTGAAACAATGAGGTATGAATAGGTCGTATTTATTGTTAAACCGACAACTATTTAGGATCACAGAGGGTGCCAAGGCCCCTTTTGCCCATCCGCCCCCCCCCCCCTCCCACCATCGGGTTACGCCTTGACGCCAAAATTGTATATGTTAAGGGTTTTACAGGAAGAAAAAAAGAATGAAATTCATACTTTCTTGTTCTAATGTTCTTTGCTATGCCTGACTTCAAAATGTTTTCATTCCTGCCCACCAACAGAAAGTATCTATCTACCTTTTTTTTAATTATGACCCCCCCCCCCCCCCCCCCGCACCCCCAACCTCTTTACTAAGAATAAGAAAACAACATTTATATTTTAGCCAACCTACCAGAAGAATAAAGAAATATATTCTAAAACTTTCTTGTTCCCGTTGTGTTGTTGTTGTTTGATATTATCGGCGTTTCATTCTTTTTTAGAATATTTATATTCACTTTACAAAAAAAAACTATTTGTAAATTTGTACTCTTCTAAAATCATAGTTTTTTGATAATATAGTCTCAGATCCACTGGTCCATGAAAACCCCTCACCACAATTGGCACCTTCCTGCCAGACCGGCGCGGTACGTTGCGCAATCTTCCCCCCCTCTTCTCTTATCCATCCCACCCCTTCCCCCAGCACCATTTATGCAACACTTTTCACCCTTCCCTTTTGTTGATTTCTCTGTCATTCTGTGACCCATCTCCTCCCCGTATCCCAGGGGACATGGCGCAACTATTTAAACAAATCTAGCTCCGCATCCTGCTTGGTAATGGTGTGTCACACACCGACCGACCAAGTAGCCAGCCAGGAATCGTCATCCCTTCCAAACTCATGTAAGGATGTCCAAGACTGAGCTTTACTACAGTCTGTCTGCGAGTGCAGGAAGATTGGGACTCATTGCTTCACCTACCTGCACTATGCTCTTATAGTGACAATTTCTTGTAGAGCAAAACGACAAGCCCATTTATAAAGAAAAGTACCATCCACTAACCTTACCTCTGACTAAAGAATCCCAGAGAGTAAAGCCTTTCTAAACAACTCTGAAAAACTTTTTCAAAAAGCAGTACAAAAGTTTGGAGAAGATAACAAATAGTGTGCAAAGTGGTATGTGATGTCTTGCAGGTAGTAGCCGAGGAAAGAGAAGTCGAAGACTTCATCTAAGTGTCAATTCCTTGCACGCTCTAGGAACGGTACATTTCATCATTTTACAAAGAATCAATGCCCTTCTGGCTCCAAACAGAAGATTAACCAGTTGTTCCTTAAGCAAGTTTATCTGTTTGCGTGTGACTTGTGCAATTTTCTATAGATGACATCTAGCAATGGTGATCACTTGTGAGTGAGAAAGTTGAGTAAGAGAAGTGGTTGTGACTTACTTGCAGCACCGTTGAAGATACTTGAGGAGGACGGGACGCCCATGTTGGCGCTAGGGTACCCGTTGAGTGCCGATGACCCGGAGTAGGAACTGGGGCTTCCCCCGCTACTGTGGGGCGTGGACAGACCCGAGGAGTAACCCCTGGGTGATAGCGTACTGCTGGGCTGCACTCGTGAGAAACCTAGCAGAGGATGACGTGCAAAGGATCATAGAAAAGAAAGAAAATGTAAATATTTTGGGCTTTGGAAAGAATATAAAGTGACGTTCATTTTAAGCATCTGTTAAATGATCACATTCTGCAATAGCCCTCACTGATCTCACATACCTCTAATTTGGTTTGATTTGCTTTTATATATTTCATCATTATTCATCTGAACTGATAGTATTATAACACAGATTGATATAATATATATATGTCTGGCTATCATACATCAACATTGTATATTTTTAATGGATTCTCATTGGTACAAAGTTTTAATTGTTTATTTAAATTTCCTCAAGGCCAACAATAGAAGAAATAGGGGAAGATGACCAGAGAAGTTAGAAGTATCTTTCAGATAAAATGTATTAAAGAATATGACAGAAGAGATATCTCATGAATATCAGGAAAGGGGTAAAATATCTCATTGATATAAGAGAATAATAAACACGATTGGTAAAACAATGTGGTATAGATGTATCTACTTGTTACAGGGCAAATGAGCTCAAACTAAATCAAGCTCGACTCCGAGCAAAAATGATTATTCACATTAAGCTTGACATCAACAAGTCATGACAATACAGTTCTGAAAGTGTGACCAATGCTGAAAGCACAAAAGAAAACTAGGGATGGGGGAGGGGGGGGGGGGAGGGGGAGGGGGTAGGAGACGGCAATCAAGTTGAACGGTAGGGGAGAGGAAGGGAACGTGAGGCCCCCAACAAAATGGCTGGAATAATACAATGGCGATTCCCAGTGGAACGGTGTGACAAGCGCCAGAGTTTGGGTTTTTATACAGGTATCTTGACTCACTTCCCCCTCAAATTAAATCTGGGGCTATTATGTTCCTAGCAACACTGGTTTCGCATCTTGCGGGCCAAAGCGATGACAAATTTGTTCAAACATGAGTTCTGGTAATGGAACTTGGCAAGGCTGGCCAGATGGAGGCTGCGACAAGAACGCGCCGAAAATTACAAACACGTTTTTCTGCCACCGATGCGTAAAGTGAGAGAAAAAGGGGGGACTTCTTGACTGAGAGGAGTCTCGAGGAAAGGAGAGGGGGAGATTCAAGATTACTTGAGCCACGAGGAAATCTAACAGCTCCAAGCCCTTAGTACGGGGGGAAAAGACCTTTTATCGGTTATTCTTTCCAAAGTAACAAACTGCATGAGTCGATCGCGTTGGCAAGCTAGGCCGGACCTAAGATATGAAACCCATCACTTTCCTCTTTAGTGATATCAGTTCCTGTCTTTTAATTGATTCCTGTAACCATCTTAGGACCATGCCAATGTGTTTTATATAACATGCTACGTCTCAATCATATCAACGTGAGGTCATCGGGCGTATGGTGGATTATCAATTATCGTTTTGTCTCCCAACAGCTCCGATGTGACTCTGAGAGCCCCCGTTCATCGACAAGGGCCATAAATTAAGTTTGATCATTTAATTGTGTACCAGCTGTACTCTAAGGAAAGCAAAATGGATCAAACATGTCCAGATTGTCATCTCTCTCTCTCTCTCTCTCTCTCTCTCTCTCTCTCTCTCTCTCTGTCCCACTCCCTTGCGACAATTAATTTGTCAACAATGACTACTTGTTGCCATCTCCAAGCTTTGTCATGTAATGAGAAAAGGCCATGATATGACCTAGAAATTGAAGAACACCTGTACAGACAGGTGATGAGACAGTTTCACTTTTTAAAGCCCTATTAAGATTAACAAAACTGATAAAATTGGCAATCATCATACTTTGCTTCTCATACAAAGTTCTATCTAAAAGTAAGAGTAGGCCAATTTTTTAATCTCTGAAAGCAGTGACTATTTTTCTTTCGAAAGATATACTAAAGATTTCACAAACCACAAAATTGATTTGTCCATTGCCTTTGTAATCATTCTACTAGGGTTTGCCTGACATAACACCTTCTTAATCTCTGTACGATTCCATCATTTCTCACCTGAATGTTGGTCACTTTCGTGTTCTAGCTGGCTACCGAAAGAGTTCATGGGTACTAGACTACCAGAGCTGTTGTTGAGGGCCGGTGATCGGGGCGGCCCAATAGGGAGTTGATTCCTTGGCATACTATACAAGGCCTCTGCCAGATCCGCTGCTCGCTTCAGAATGATTTCCTGCATTCGGGAGGAAAAGGAGAAACAATCCACTATCTGGTACTGATTCAGAGAATCGCAAACACTAATTTGGTAGTCACTTTGCGTAAATCGTAGAGGCCTATTCGAGTCAAGTGTGATTCTACTCAGTGGGAGATGCGAACCACAGATTTTGAATCTGGCATTCAACAATAATATCCGGTTAAACTGGAAATCCTTTTTTTTTTTCCTCCACAAGTTCAAACACTTTTCACTTGATAATCCAAAGTCACTAGTTTTCCAGAACCAAATCATTCTCTACTCATGTGTATTTTTTCCCACTTATAAAACTTTTATAAAGTCACAACCGTCTGGATAATCAAATAAATATCACAATCTGCTAAATATTTTCCTGGTAAACGGTCATGAACATACATTTATTATCATGCCATCATTAAAATAAACGTTACTCCAAAATAATGGAATTATATAGTCACAAGTTAGCTTAAGTATGGAAAGTTTCATTAGTTGTTGGGTGTGTGAGGACTAAACAATAGTCTTTCATACTTTTCTTATTCTTTCATCTAGTGGAAAATTCCTTTTCTCCTACCTTGGGAAAAGTGTCTGAAACAATTCTGATACTTCTACTTGTCACAACTTTCTATTTTGCTACCTTCGGACAAGTTTTCAAAAACTTTTTTTGATTGTTCGACTTGGAAGAAACATCCTTCTTTCCTACATGTGCCTTTGAACAAGTTTTCAAAAACTTGTTCTGATTATTATACTTGTTAGAGACTTCCTTCCCTCCTACCTACCTTTGGCAGTCTATCTGGATCGCCAGGATGCCGCGGCACAAGCTTGCTCAGTCTTTGGAACCCGTAATCTATTGTCGGCTCTGTCAGTGAGACGTAGACGAACCTGCCCGGCGCCCCCTTGCAGAACTGCTTGGACTTGTACGACAATGTGACCTCCACCACCCCGGGGATGTGTCGGGGTGGGGTTTGTACTCTGATGGCGTGGGGGGTGATGAGCTGAGAGAGAAATGGAAAGAGACATAGAGATTGAGTTTTTTATTGAGTTTAATTGAATTTTGAATCAATAAATTTATCAAATTTAAAGATGACATACACTATTACAGTGCTGCATAAGATGTAACATACAACCTGTCTCTTGCAAATGCCAAAACACAAAAAAATCATATTCATTCACATATTTTGAATAAAGTTTCAATTAAGATTAATGTAAAGGATGTAGAGGATAGTTAAAATATTAAAACATCAAAAAAGCCTTGGATGAAAATAACATCACCTAATCTGAGGCAATCATTTTGTATATATGTATAATCAGCTTTTGTAAGAGATATAATGAGCTCATAGTGGTACTATAAAGAAAGGTCCCAATCCCACACAAGGAGGTCATTCATTCCTCTCCTTTCTTCTGGGTGTTATTTACAAGGGTGGAGGAAATTTCATAAATTAGCTAGACGATTATGAGTAGAACTGTGATCTCCTAAACAAGACGTTTTAACAGGATAAATGACATGTCACCTATCCTCTACAAGCAAGCCCTACGTGTGGCTTTGTGTTGCCCGTATCCTCTGGTTGGTGCAGCTCAGTAACCAGGGAGGAACAAGATGCACTACTCAACGAGGTCACCTTCCCTTCGACAAAACCACAACACCACCGTCACAGGCAAGCAATGACAGAGCCCAACGTGAGGAGCGTTATGAGTAAGTGAAACTAGCTCTTAATGAGACAAAATTGGGGCATTTTTAATTTGTTTTATTGCCAGCCTTCTTTTGTATCCTTGATTCACCCTTAGTCTTGTCCTGAGAACCAGATGGGGGGGGGGGGGGGGGGGGTGGGGGTCATTCCCTCCTTAATAATGGAACTCCCTTAGCCCTTCAGAGACACCCCACTTGGGAATGCCCTTAGACTTTCCATCCCCCGCTTATGTACTTATGAAACTACAAAATATTTCTAAATTGATTAAAAACTTGATATAAACAGATATATTTGATATTCCAAGGCAATACAATGTTACATATATGTACAATGACCTCAGATGAAAAAGAAAATTTTAACCTCTTGCTATCAAAATGGGATTGTGTATTGTGATTCCAGGTCAAAAATAATAGTTTTGAAGACAAAGTTGTGTCAATTGCCCTTAGTGTTTTCAAACAATTATCTCATTTGTTGGATGATTGTATAAAGTTAAGGTAGATAGTCAGATAGAGATAGATAGATAGATACAGGTAGATAGATATGAGAAGATAGATGACAACAAAAAAGACCAAGAGTAGAAGATATAAATGCCATATCTATCAACCTACAGATTCAAGAATTTGCAGGCAACTAGATATAAATAGACATACAGACAAACATTTACATAGGTAAAGATAAAACTAACACACCGGAGAGATATATTACATTTAAAGTGTCTTTAAAATCTTTCCTTCCCCGCAAAGATTCTTCTGTAACAAAACGATTCTTCTAGTTCCTTTACAAGTTTACACTCTCCCTTCTGACTAATAAACTCTCCATTTCCTCGCTATCAGACACCCAGAGACAAACCTCCGCCCACTAGCCCTTGCCCTTCTTTCTTTCTCTCTCTGTCTACATCTCTCTCTCTCTCTCTCTCTCTCTCTCTCTCTCTCTCTCTCTCTCTGTCATCCTCAGACTTGGTCTTGATCTCGTTAATCACTTATCTCGCTCCTCTTGCATGTCTTCTGGTCTCCATTTGCCCCCTCCCTCTCTCTCTCTCTCGCCCTCTCCCCATTTTCTTCATTTAATTTCATCTTTTATGAGTGGCATTTCTGACCTTGCCAGACATACTAACTGTCAGGAACAATTACTGCAATGTGAACGGCTATGATTGTATTAAAGAGCCGAGTCACTGGGGGCAATGCTCTGGTCCAATGGCACAGTCTTCATTTCTCAGATCACTAGGCACACTTTGAAGTCTCATCATTGATTGATCGTTCAAAGTGTGTTCACAAAATAAAAAAGATGCATTTAATTCTTATCTATTCTTTTTTTACTGGAATTACATAGAGAATGTATTTTACCCAATATCCATGAATGGGATGAACATGTTTTCCTGTACGTTCTAAGCAATGACATATCATCAACGAAATTACGTTTTACACTTTCTTGGATCCATTATATCCAAGTACTGTCTGCTGAGATTCAAAAGGGCCTTATCAAATATCATTTAACACAGACTTAATGTCCTTCTGGCGGACGATAACAGACAATTACTTGAACCAATATCTACCCATTATTCTGCAAACTTGAATCAAGTTTATCCCTCATCATCCTCTGAGCATCCTTACCTCACTCCAGACGATCATGCTGCCAAAGACGACCTGGAGTCCGTCGAAGAAGTTGTCGCCGACGATGATGACAGTGGCGCCCCCTGTTGTCCATCCTTCGCTAGGGCTGATTGCCTTGATGCACGGCGTAGCTGTGGGGTACGCACAGTTCCAGAGAGGGTAATGGGAGGTACCTGTTTATATTTACACAACGTATGCCATGCTCTAAAAAGTCTTTTCATGCAAAAATCATAACAATGGTTTTGGTTTATGTTTTATGGTGTGCCATTCGTTTTAGATTGGAAGCTGGTTGGAAAGTACTTGTTAGCAGTGTAGGGGGTAATTAAAACAAAGATCACCATTGTATATCATCCGCGGAGAGCCAGAAAGGACTTGTTTCTGTGTTCAATGATACAAGTTAACTCCCTTCTGACTTTTTACGAACAATATAATGGAGTGAATTATAAAAAAATGTAACTGAGGTCAAGGGTGGTTATAAGAAAATAAGAAAACTACATTCCAACCTATATAATAGAATATGATTTGAAAATGAATGATAGTTATGAAAAATTATTTTGTTATATAGATAATTATGGAAAATTATTCTGTTATATAGATATTAAAGATGTAGGAAATTTGATATGTATATGCTTCAATTAGTGTTTTGATATGATTAGCTGGTGTGAAAATTAGGAATATTCTATTCAAGGATGATATTAGGACAAATTATTTTGTTTAGAGGATGTTTTTTGTTGAAGTGGTTAAGGTTTAATGATATTAAAAGGGAAACTATAAAGCATGCAAGAATTGGTAGGGACACAAGCAACTTCATTACATGCTTTTAACACACCATTGAAACATATTTTTTTCTTCTCCTAAAAGCACACATTTTTATGTCATGAACATTTATTCTTATTATTTATATTTAGTTCATAAAACATTATGCTCTCTGGCATATAAGAGTTTTAATTACAAATTTCTTAGCATGTATAACAACTATTCATAGATTATCAATTTTGAATCATCAAATAAATTCATTTTGACACAATAAACTTTAAACTTGATCAGAATGCCGATTGATTTTCATATCAATTCTTAACCAGTTTTAAAAGGGTTTAAGTGAAAATTCAAATTAAGTTAATCAACTTTGTCTCAGTAATCTTTAGCCTTTTAATAGCGATCACACATTCACTTTTCATACTTGGCTTAAAGAAAGATCTGAAGCCTACAGGAATAGTTTTTTTTATGGAAGTGGAAAAGAGAAGACAGTAAATAGATCTTTGGATGAATCTTCAGCTTGAAAAAGTTACGAAAGAGAGCAATCTAGCACCTATGTTAGAAAGAATGTGAATGTTGCTTAAAGAAAGTAATGGTATATTACAGTATAATAGATTTCACCTACTGTCAAAGAAATTAAAGTTTTCTATAATGATTAAGAAATGCTTATAGAGAATGTAACATTAGTTCTTAAATTGAATAATGTACTCTGAGTTCTTTGAAAAAATAAATTGATAAGAAAAATCATCTTCTTTTTATAATTCTCTTTATCCTCTCCCTAAACCATGATTTTTTTTGCTTTTTTGTCATCTTATTTATCTTTTCCTGATCAAATACAAATATTACGTTCATAATTTCTTCTACTTCTCTGTGTTCTTCATTATTTTTTCTACTTCTTAACTTTCTTATTTATAATATGCATATATGTATCTAAGCAAACAAGATACCATAAAACCAGAAAATTGTGCATGCATAGAACTTTCACCAAATTTTGGAAGTGGTTTTGATTCACCTAAGATTCATGCCACAAACTTATTGAATCATAACTGACACCACACTAAATTTGCAATTTGTGTATTTTCCTGCAAAGAAAGTGGTTATCGTTGAAATTGGTGAAAGTTTGATGCCATGAGAGTTTCTGGTTTTATTGTAGATGGCGCTTTCAACAGCAATGGTCAGACTACATACCTCCTTCAGACGGGTCAAGTCTTCTCGCTCTCCGGCCGTGTTTGGAGTTGTTGTGTACAAACATGTTATCGGACATGGCCAGCACATGACCATCAACATTTGGAGTTGTAGATATAACCACCTGTAAGATATTGTTTGAGTAAGAGAGTGAAAGGGGGAGGGAGGGAGAGGGGAGAAAGGGGAAGGGGTGTGGAAGGAAGGGGTAGAAATAGGGACAGACGGAAAGAAAGGTAGAGAGACAGTAAGAAGGAGGAAGAAGGAGAAAATGAAATGATTATAGATATACAAATATAAGATAACGTATCCATTTTTCCTTGCTCATGACTTCAAGATGTAAAAAATTACTTTTTGACATCCATGGTATGATATCCATGACCCTCTCTTATTATATTTAATTTTAGACTTTCGTTTAAAAAAAATTCTATGAACTTAATTATCATTACAGGAAAATCCTGTGAAGTATCATGATTTTTTTTAAAATTTCAGATTTATCCTGACAAATTACATCTTTACATCTTTATTGTGGACAAGATTTATATAGTCTATAATATTATAAGATCTCAAACTTACCTGAAATCGACGCATATCTCTTGGATTCCCTGCATTTTTCAAGCAGTTCTGGTTGCACTTGAGGAAGAACTTGAGGAAAAATCTGCATAAATGACAAAAACAGAAAGAAACAATTAAATTTTCATTATAAAAATAAAAACAACTCTTGAGGTGATCCACTAGGTGGACAGATTTAGGGATTACTTTCTAACATAATTATTATGTTCATGACATTGGCTGAATGCGATACATTGACAGGATGTCTTCCTTTCTGCATTGGGACCTAACCAAAAGAGCATTCTCTATGTCTATTCAACAAATCCCTCTCTTGGCACCGAAGAACAGGGGGGATGATCTTGCATTGTTTCCACACACATGAAAACGGCAAGTCATCCCCCGAAAAAACTTCATGGACGTTCTGGATATATCTCCCTCCTCCCCCTTGCTCATCATCTTTTTCTTGTTTCATTCTTTCTTTCTTGCCGTGAGAGGTATGATGATGGATATGACCTTTGGATGATGCAGCTCCCAGGAGAAAGTTAGCTCAAACAACTGAATCATCTTTGCTTGGATTCAATTATCTATCCAATGGGATCTATTATTAAAACTCTGACACTCCCGCACCTCTAGGAGAGGGAGGGAGAAAGAAAGTTTAAAGCCGGGAGGGAGGAGGTACGACGGTATGATGATAATGACTTGTGAAATATTGGTTGGGATTGGGAGAGAATCCAAGATGGTGTGTTGATTAGGAACAGGATTTTGAATTTTCTTGGATACTGGGAACGAGTGGAGATTTATTTAGTATAAAGGAGAACACACTACTTGGTGCACACTGGATATTCCTCCAATATTGGAAATTGACAGCTTTTATAAAAAAAATCATTTACTATGGTACAATGTCTGCTGAGAGTGATTTACATTTACGACTCTCATCATACAATATGATAATTTTAAAAAAAATAAGATAGACCTACTGTAATTAGGTAAATTGAGTAATTAAAGTCATTACAAGAAAACACTTTCTCCTAATAAGATGATACTGAAGCAAACTATGTGTCCAAAAGGAGATAGATATATGTAGTCAGGTTAAAAAAAACACTCATATCACCCACACACTTCTTCAAATTCTCATTACATTATCATAATCAGGAGTCTGCATGAAACACAAAAATTGAGAACATGATCGAGGCACAATTTGAAGACAGCTTAGTAAGAGACAATATCTATCTTGATCTTGTTTTTTTTTCCTATGGAAGAAGTGCTGAAAGGTAACCTATTTTGTGGCATTATTCCTGCCCTTATTCCCCTGCCGCCCTAAGTTTTCTAAGCGTGCGAAAGTGGGAAATTATCTTTATCTCCCCGATGAGCCCCTATTGACATTGTACGCACACGGTGGTGACAGTTGGGCCGGGGGAAGGGGGATCCTGGCTGGGAGGGGGAGGGAGGGGGAGGGAGGGGAGGGGTATGGTGAAGAAGAACATTTCCATTCCTCTACTGACAATTTATGCACACAGTGAGGACAGTTGAGTGGGGGGAGGGTAAAGCTTGGCTGGGAGGGGTGGGGTCAATTAGGGATAGAACATCTTCATTATCTGTGGTGATGAATAGATGTTGAGAAGGGGGTTTATTCCAATGGGGAGGGGGGGGGGGTCTTTTCATCTTTTCATATCTGGAAGATTAAATGAAATCATTTTTAATCTCTCTCTTAATTTTTTTACACTCTCTTCCTCTACTTGATTTTGGGTAACTGTATTTTCACACTGATTTGTTTCCTAATTGTATTATACTGCTTTTCCAGATTGTGCCATCAGGTTCTACCGGTATGTCATTTATATGTTTTCTTCAATTCTTTGATTTATATTCCACTATAATATTCTAGTCATACTCTTCAAGCCTTGCTCCAAGTTCTTGGTTTCAAGTTTTGACCTTGCCAATGTAAGGGGATATGTTTCATACAAAAGGCGACCTTGTTTTCTTATTCATCAATAATCAGTTGTTCTTTTTCTCATCACTTTCTTTGCCTTTCTTCTACTCTATCTCTAAATCTCTTCCTCCATTTCCTTTCTCATTCATTCATACCGTCCATATCTTTTTATTTCTTCTACCTCTCCTTCTTACTCGACGACACCTCCACCTCAATCCGCTCCCATCCACCTCTATTATATTCTCTCTATACTTCTCTGCATTAGCCTCGGGCCTGCACTGATATGCATTGTATCTGTTTTCGCCGCCATTACTGAAAATTAATGAGATTTTCTCCTCTGTTCTCTGATATCTCTCTTGTTAGATCAGGGGCCCAGTCAGATCAAAATCTCATCTAAATTTCATGGCAAATGAAAGTCTCTATCTCGATGAAAAAAAGAAGAGAATAGTACGAGAGGGAGAAAAAAATTTGGCACAAGTGTTTTCCTCCATGCGAATGATCCGAATTCGTACGCATCTCAATGGTTTGCGGGGATGCTCGCGCAGAGATTCTGAGAAAGTCTTCCACCATTTTATTCAATCCAGCGACAGAAGAAGAAATGTCAGTAAGACTATGCCTCTCTTTCCAGCGAACGTTCGTAATAATGACATGGAAGTAAAATGCCCGCAAAGCAGAAAAAAATGAGATGACACAAAAGATATTGTTATAATTTGACTTCATTTCCCTCCATCTGCCTTGCTCAAAATCCGGACTTAGCACACACAAGTAGCAGAGCCAGGAGCATGAATATTTTAGGTAAAGGGCTTCAAGCAATACATGAAATCTGATATGTGGGACCACTAATAGAGGGGAAGAGAGAAAGAGAGAGGCATCCATTCTAAATACACACTGCAATAAGGCTTGCAAATGAGTTTCCCATAGAAGCGTTGGATTTGGAAGGATTTTCACACCAGTAGAATTCCATTATTTAAGATACTCCATGATTCTGTGCTGATGTGAATATAATGAGCTCCTATACTGCTTCAAGCCTTGCAACTTAAAAAGAAGATGTACGCTTTAGTGCAATCAGCCACCTTATCTAAGTATCTGCTGCCTAGACTAGTCGATGTGACCGAATTATGCTTCCTAGTTTGAATAAATTTAGCCCTATCTCCAAGATCAGTGCTCCAGTTGGAATGCAAATTGCTAAAAAAATCTGTTTTAGGGACAGTATTCATACAAGTATAAATATGGAAATCTAAATAAAGAGAAAAGTATAACATTGGATCCTAAAACTAAATAGAGTATATCGTCTGCTGAGAACCATTCCTTCCAATGGGTGTTAGATCCGAGTTAAATATAATGAGTTAGTGTTCTTCTGGGTCAACAGATGATTTAGTGGGTGTCACAATGCTTTAATTCTGAAATAAACTGAAAGATCTACATTAACAATTGACAATTTTATCATTTGAAGTTTTCCATTGCTGAGAACCTTTGATTGAATGTATGGCAGGAAAAAAATAAAACTTGATAATAACAAAGAATGACCAACCACTGGAATCAATAAACATTTTGAAGACTTCCTCCTCCACTGACATTGTATACACAGTTCTAAAGCTCGGAGACAGCCAAAGGGGATCCTGCCAATGCTTTTGACAAACTGTCAGAGTTGATTTACTTTTGCTAAGATAATTCAACCTGCTAAAGTATAATGGTGTTAACTGGATACACTCATCTCTACTGGAATCATCATCATCATCATCATCATATACCATGTGCATTTAACTGGAGGATACTCCACCTCCCCCTTCATAAACAAGCTATCCCATCCCCAACTTCAGCCGGCATTAAACTTGATACTTTAATGGTTAATGTAGCGCCCATTACAATCCAGATTTTATATCCATCTGTCTTCATAGAGCCCGTTAGGTATCGACCACTTCCAGGCTGGGGCTATCATCATAAACCAGGCGATGCCTACCCATTTTGTATACGAACTTGTCAAAAGTGGTTCGCTTTTTAACCAGGGCCTTACTGAAATGTTATCAGGTAAGGATGGGTTGCTCGTGGATGCAGCAGGCCAGCCCCGGCTTTTCCAGAGCAGGCTACATCGAGCATGTCATAAGCGAAACAGGACGGACAATTTTTGTCCATTATTTGCTTCCTGGCAGCGGTGTAAGGTGTTAGATTTATGGAAATTGCCAGAGATAAAAAAAAAAGGAAAGAGATAGACAATGAATAGAAAAAAGGGGGAGCAAACTGGAGGCCGCGGTGAGAGCGAGTGGCGTACTTATGCACAAGTACCTCCAACATCTGATGAATTTTGAATGAGGCATGATGGGTAGCCGAGTCAGGCTTCGTTTATTATCGAATTACGGGTAGGGAAAAATGAGAAGAGGGAGAAAGTCTTAGGATTCTGAGGTTTCCACGTCGCTCTTAATTCACTATACTTTCATACATCATAAATCACTCTGGAAAAATTAGAGATGGATTAGAGTCTTAGATGGATAGATGCTTGAAGCACTTGAGGTCAATGGGCGCTTTGCACTGGACGTGGAATCAGACTCTTCTTGCGATTTAGGAATCGCCATGACGATGACTAAAATGACAATGACGAGAAGGATCCTGGGCAAAAGCTTCATGTAACTACACATTTTACGTTGTGCACAGAAGGAAATAGCGGATGTCATTAACTGACGTGGCTTGACAGAAACACTTAATGTAGAAAACACACAAACAGACTGTGACTCGCTGAGGCGTGGAGTATGATAGGAGGGCGTGAGGAGGGGGTTCGCCTGATTTCACCCCGATATGAATATCATCACGCCCCAACGACCAGGGGGGTAGAGGGAAAACATCAACCTCTTACCGAAGCCCCGGTCCTCCGTCAAAGCTCTGTGAAATTAAAAATAAACAGATTTACTGCTGGCCACACACCTGAGAGCCTGGATACTTGTAAAATGTCAGCGCTTTATTTCATCCTATTATCTTACCATCACATCCATCACATGCTAGGAATCATAAGAAAATAGCTTTATGAGATGATATAGATGATGCTTCAAGTCCTTTATCTTGGAGTAACTTTAGAGACGGGCAGGGCAACACATCTGGAATGATTTTTTTTTCCAAAAATGATAATCTTATCCATATTAGAGTTTACGGGCTTCAAATGTCCCATGCAGTGTGGTCCTGAAAAACAACTTTGTTTAAAGTGCCAACATACCTTTTCAAATCCTTTTCTTATTTTGTGGAAATGCTACTGATATAACAATATTTATTTAAGGAATTGGTAGAATATACCACATTTATTATTTTTTAAGAAGCCATTATTTATGCCTAGCATGCAATATTTAAACCTGCAAGAAGTGATTCTCATCTGAATCCAATAATGTGAGCATATACTAGCTTATCATATTCCATCTCAATAATTTAATTTAATCAATATTATGGATGTCAAGTGACAACAAATGGTGAAACTTTAGAACTAACATCAAATGTGCGCATGATAATCAATTTTGATGACAACATCACCGTACCACATGCATAAGTTTAACCTTTAATCGTGAAGTGGGGCATCTCAAAATGGAAACGGACCTCAGACCCCCAAGATCAAGCATGGCCGTTGTAACGAAATACACCCTCACATCGGCAACAAAATCGAGAACAGATGGTCTGAATTTGGGGGGACCCAAATCCCCACTTAGGGTTGCGTCACGCATCGCTGGTTGGCAATTCGACAGAGTCAGAGCTCAGATATTGGGGGCTCAAATAATCAGAGACGTGACACGAGTTTGTAAGTGGCTCCTACCTAACGCCGCTTTGAACCAATAGGTATATAGAGACCTTTTTTTTCCTTTATAGCTCAGGCTATGTTGACCTAGACTTGCCCACCAGTCTTTTCAAGACATTAATATGGTTAGAAGTGGTTGGCTACAAAAGATGAAGTTACCAGTAATGTAAAAACAGTCAATTAGAACTGATCATTTATACTTTAATATCAACTGCTTTACATCATACTGTACAAACAATATGTTGGTTATACATTTATTTACATTTTAAACAATTATCATAATTAAATATAACAGATGACGGAAGAAATATGGCTGCTGAACTATTCCAAGCTTAAAAATACTGAAGACTAAAAAAAAACTTTTCCCCGTATTATATGGGTATGATACAAACAATAGAATATATCTGTTTAAAAATGATAGGTAAAAAGATTAAGATTGATTATTAGAAAGATGTTTCATTCATCAAAATTAACTGCGCCGTTCTTTGCAAAGAAATATCCTAGTCCCTGAATTAGACAAAAGCAAAGATGAAAGCAAAGTTGAATATAATTCTGCATTGATATGTTTTTATATATAATTGTTTTTCAACGCCATAGAAACTAGCTTTAATCCAAAGTCATAAGAATAATGGATTAAATTAAATCGATATAACAATTAGTTGTAACCTTACGCTGGCATAAACAACATTCTTTTCAAAGGGACACAAACAGCTAACTCATCCATGGTGAGATAGATACTACGTCGTGGTGGTAAAATTTCTGAATGGCAGTATAGTATGTGAGGTGTGGATATGAATGAGATGAAGGCTAGCTTCCAGGCCATGGAAGTCATCCGAGGTAGTGTCTCTTCCGTCCTCAGAGACGGAGCAGAAATGCCATGTTTGCAAACAGAACCCTAACCCTAACAATCCCTCTACGAAGGAAGGACCCCAGTAGGTTTAACATGAGAACACCCTTCAAGCTCAGTTTGGAGAGGACGATTAGTCGTGCATGACAGATATGCCAACTCGTTCTCAATGTCCTTTTTCATGCTTCTTGGGAAGAGATGGTAATTTTAATGGATTTTTGAAGGGGGGGGGGGGAGATTCGAGGAGGAGGAGGAGAAAGGATTTCTTAGTTTGTATGCAAGGAAGTGTGTATGAAGTGCACTGCATATATATGAAGTTAAAATCGACTTGCAGACTGATCAAATTTTGTTGAGGTGCGGCGACAGATTGATATCATGGACTACAGGCAGGTCATCACCACCGAGATGTGAGGAAGATGTTATGTCTCAGGAGGACATTATATTTCATTTCTGGGCAAGAAGCGGGAAACCTGAGCAGAAATCTGACCACTTGGAATGGTTATGGAGTGCTCTTTGATTTGGCGGAGAGTTGGAGAGAGAGTGGAGAGAGTATGAAGAAAGGATTTAGATTGGTCGGTTTTATGAGCCTAACAATTATTGATCTCTCCATTAGAGATTAGGGGCGAGACTTTACCCCCCCCCCCAACTCCTCACACCATCTCCTCTCCAACTGAAAGCACTAAAAACAAAAGCTTTGGCTGTGTTCCAGGCCGAACACTTTCAAGTGGCCATCCACCAACACTGTTTGCTGGTGCTCAATGTAAAAACAGGTCTGTCGATGAATATAATACGAGCGAACGTTGATGTTTGAGGCTCAATCTACCTGGCTTTCTGCAGAAGCCTTCTCAAGGGGGTCTCTCCACGTGCCGGAGTGTTAATGCGTTGCCTCCCTGTCATCCAGGTCTACACCAAAGCTATGACTGTGCAAACATTATGTCACAGCCACAACGCAACCCACCAGGGTCTAAACACATCATCACCACACTTGCCCCAAAGACACCATCACCAAATTCCTCACCACGCGCACGCAAGCCAATTCACAGTGGACCCCGAAAAACAGATTACAATTACATCCACCCCAGTAAGTTGTAAACCATAAACACGTCAAAGAATTCCCCTGGTTAAACGCAAAACGCGCCCATACATGGCAAGCCAGTAAAGCAGGCTGCATCAATCTCAGGGCATAGTGTGCCCTAGATGCAGTTTACTTCGCCAGCCCAAATTGTCCAATTTAACCACTTGTCTGGGATGATGACAGTGAACGTCAGGAGGAGCAGCAGAAAAAGTGAAAGATGGGGGGGAAATTGGGAGAGGAAGACAAGGGGAAGCACGGCTATTGATTACAAAATGTTGTCGGCAGAGATGATCTTGTCATTACCATTAGTAGCTTGTTAATAACACACAGAGTGAATGAACCTATAGAACAGTGAATGCCTCTCACCAACCCTTATCCTCCTCCTCCTCCTCCTTCTCTCACCCCATCTCATTACCCAAGAGACCTCCCAAATGACTAGTTACTCCTTAAATCCAGCTAAGTAGATCGGTTTGGGGGCAATCAGCGAGTAAGAGCTGACCATCAATGGCAGGGTACGAGGAGATCCACTGCCCGCAGGATCAATCTTTTAATTTCTATGCCATTAGCGTTAATTTCCACTTTCAATCAGGGGCACACCTTTTCAGCTGTCATCCCTTCTACCGATCATCCCCGCATCTCTGTAAGCCAACAGTCGGAACGGGTCCGTACAAAGAAATGCAGTGCGTTGACTCACCGCCATATTACATCCCTACAAATCCACTCCAATGTCGGTTGGTTGTCGTACCTGCTTTTACTAAACCAATGCCTCCTCCATGTACTTTCTCTTTCCCCTGCACTTAATTTGATTACAGGTATTGCTCTATTGTTCGACCATCCAACTCATCTTGCGTTTTCATGTACTTGAGTTGGCAATAAAGAAATGACTATAATTTGATAACATGAATTAATGGAAATCTGTGATTTCTGTTCATTCATCAGTCTTAATTGAGCAAGTATGCACTTTTTCTTTCTACATCCCACTCAATCCATCTTATGCATGAAGTACAGCATACAATACCTATCAGCAATGTAATTCATTAATATATTTTAATTGGACGAGGAAAATTCATTTAAAAAATAATTCATTCATTGCTTTTTTAAAATCTTTTTCAAGCCCTCTCCAAAAAATCATGATCATCTACAGGAAATATATAAAAATCAATTCTTTTGAAAAATCTTATCTTTTTTCAGAAATCTTATTTGGCGAAATTATTCACTTTTGCATTTTAAATTTTTTTTTTGTTGAAGATTTCAGTATGAAGTGAGAAAAATCATCCTACTTTCATACATTCAAGGGCACAATCAAATTTGTTTGGATTTACACAGAATTTAGTTATTTCCACAAAACCCAACACTAAACAAAATTCATATGAGAATCACGGCATTAAACCTCCTCTCATCAAA
The DNA here is from genome assembly GCA_035222895.1 of Strongylocentrotus droebachiensis. NCBI lineage: Eukaryota > Metazoa > Echinodermata > Echinoidea > Camarodonta > Strongylocentrotidae > Strongylocentrotus > Strongylocentrotus droebachiensis. The sequence continues at coordinate 624,775 of JAVYIG010000162.1, read as the reverse complement.
AGCACATAATTTTTCTTTTGAATGAACCTCCCCCCCCCCCCCCCACTATTTCACAATGAAATTGTATACATCAAATTTAAACACATTTGCATCTCTGTGAGAGTGAGTAATTTTGATGATTTGAAAACAAACTTTGTAGTTTCTAACTGTCAGGAAGGTATTTTGATTGAAATACATCAAGGATTAGAATTCTATTCCTATTGTCCTCCATTATTGGTCTAAATGTGACCACAAAAACCACGCTATTTCTGGCGGACTTGACCTCCTTTTCTCTCTCCTGTCTAACTATTGTTCTCTATTCCATTATGGGCAAGAAATTTGAGAATTCACTCTTAAAGGAGGGGGGGGGGGGACTTAAAGGGATATAGAAATATAAAAGAAAAAGAATTTGAATAATTTACACAATCTTGTTGATAACGTGACTTATCCAAACTTTCATTTTCCTCATCCTGCAGTAATTAAGGTTTATATTTCTTTTTTTTTTACCATTCTGCCATTTATTTTTCTATCTATAATTTTTAATTCTATTTATAGTTTTCTATCCAGAAAATTAAAAAGCAAAAATTACAAATGTTATGTATACTGAGTTTCTTTTTCATTCAATTAAGATTGGTTAGTAAATTTCCTGCAGATATAAACTTGACTAAACAGATATGTTTTGAATTCATGATTTTTTTTAATTTTTACAATAGAAATATATTTTAAAAAATAATCAAAGAATAATCAAATGCAAAAATCCTGTGAGAAAATGTTCTTACAAAACTCCTTTTAATTAGATTGTATTAGGATAAAGTCTGCAAACTTGCAAAGTGAGAATTTTTTCTTTTTTATTCTGAATTTCGTCCATGGAAGACATAACTTGTAAGGACGGAGAACAGATGAGGTTCGTTGGTGGCTAATGCCAGATGCCAATCAAACACAGGAGTGATCCTCCTTCTCAACTCAGGTTTCATAATCCATATTGACACTTTCGATTGAAAAGGGCTGAAAAAATCGGAGACCTAAGCACTCTGGAAGATGGACAGCTAGCTAGCTCACCCCACTAAACGGTGTTCATCAATAGGAGGCGCTCTTTAAAAAAAATAATAATCTCTACCATCTTTATCAATTAAAATACTTGTGGGCTTGAAAGTTGTTTTATATTTGTCCTATGCTACTATTGCTTCATTTCTGTAATGCTTGAACTTCAACAGTGAAACAAAGAGTTGACAGAAAAGGAAATATTTTGAAGATAAACCCAGAGATCTAAGGAAGATATTAAGAAACTATTGGAGGTGAAAATAAGGACAACAAATTATTGGTCCAGCTTGAAAATTTTCTTTTTCTTTGTTTACACACAGATTTGGGTTCTCTTTTGAAATGAAAAGAAAATGGTTTGAATTTTGTCTTCACCTGTACCACATCATAAGATTGTGTCATATTTACCGTAGTTGGATCCTAAGCTAAGGATGCTTACATTTATCCAATTTTAGCTCCAACAACCACCCATAAAATATCATACACAATCCATCATCCATCTTTCCTATGGTAGATAAAACAATTTGTCTGCCTAGATCCATAAGGGCATTAACTTGTGTACCTTTTCATGGAGTTTACATCCATTTGGCTCAGAAAAATGTCTTTACACAAGATTCACCAATACGGGAATAAGCACACATAGAAAAGTGTGCTACTCACACATACAATCAGTTATGAAATGATTGCAGTGTTTTATATGTGACCTAGAAAAAAGATGAAGTGTACTCATAGAGAACAAAAACCAACAAAGAGTTCTGACCTTTCTTTAGAAGTGGAGATTTCTTTGAAGACAAAAAACCCACAAGAAGGGGGTAAAAACGAAAGAGGTACTTGTATTTAAAGGTGAGGGGATGGCCGTGTTACATACATGAGGTGCTAGCGGCAAACAGACACGATTAAAGCACAAATATTGATCTGGGGGCACAATGGAAAGCGGCGCGTCTTTTTGTTGGACGGAAAGTCAAATGAACGATATGTCACGCAGTGAAACAATCATACTCGCGGCTATGGTGTGCTTAACGCTACTTGAACATTCCTTGCTATGGGGGAAACGGAGAGAAAGGGGGATGTGAGATTAAAATACAAAAGGAATGTTTTGCAGCGAGTGTATGAAAGTTTGAATTTCAACATTTCAGAGTTGGATGTTTTACAGGAACCAGCAGCCCTGGAGGGGTTAAGGGAAGATACTTTGAGAGGATAGCTCCATATAGAAACGATGTCGTGACCTGGGTCGAGGTGTGAAAGGGGAGAGGTTAAAGGGTTAAATACAGAGGGGCTAAAAGGAGAGAGATGTGCACCGTTGGTTGGCTATTAAGTGAAAGCTTTTAACCTATATCAATAGAAGATTCTATGGTAATTGTGCAGCAAGTAAGTAAGAATAACACCGTGGACTGAATTAGCTCGGCTGGCTGGCTCGGCCGGACCGGGGATGGAAGAGAGAGAGAGAGAGAGACGGGGAACAGGGAACCAAACCACGGTGCTGCCTGTATGGACCCCTAGCTCTCTGTGTGCCTTTAGATCAAAGGCTGAACAAATACAGCCGCGATGGGTTTATACAGTCCACCAACCGTACACTTCTCCATCGCGTCAATCATACGGCGGCCGGGCGAGCGGCCGGGCGCAGGCAGGGTGTGAAGCCTCAAGTTCAATCTACTTTTGGTTGTACGGGAGTGAACCCTGCGGCCATTACTGCTTGTCTGTTGCCCCAGGCTGCATCGATATGAATGAATGAATGAATGAATGGATGGATGGAGGGATAGAGGGATAGAGGCCTGGACGGGATAAGATACAGAGATTATAATTATAATGTAGAAGAAAGATAACATGAGAGTAAAAAGAGTAAAATGGACAGATAGAGAGAGAAATTCTTATTTTGATCTTTTCTTAAATATTTTTAAATGAAGAAGAAAAAAAAAAAGAGAAAAATCAGAAAAAGACAGAGACTGTTTTGTAGAGGTGGTCCAAGATGAAGAAACAAGGAGAGAGAGAGAGAGAGAGAGAGAGAGAGAGAGAGATCAGAATTGAGAGAAGTATTACAATGAAAGAAAAGATGTGTAACGAGGAATAAATCATGAAGTATTCAAAGAAATCAAGGAAACTATAAAGGGGCTCCACGATTCTTCTACTGGTTACTAGAGTAAGGGTGGAGTTATCTGAAAATGTTTGCCAGAGAAATATACCAATTTCTTGACATAATTAAAATTTTACATATTTTTTAGCACATGGAAATTGAAGAAAAAAATATTTGTACTCATGATATAATGACCAAAAAGAATTGTATGCATGATGAATGTTTACATATAGTCAGCAAATAATTGTTTGAAATAATGTAAAGTGATCATGAATTCTGTAAATAATGCACTTTGAATAAAAATACTGCACTACTATTTGTAGATTTCAACGAAGTTTCCACATTATATTACTGTAAGCTTGCTAGAACACTATCGACAGACATCTCTGGTTTGTTGCAATCCCATAAGTAACCGATACGCCTACTAAGGCTTGTCACTACCTCGGATCTCTGAGGAATTGTGGGAATGGAAGTCAAGAGGTCGTGAACTCTGGATGATTTCTTTCTTCGTGTCCCGGGTCATTACCCTAGAAAACTGGAGATAAATGATGTTTATTTCTGGTACTGATGGTATCGCCTCCCACTTCCACTATCCCAAAACAAAACTGAATCAAGTTTGACTGTAGACAGCAACCCCCTCATCATCATCAAATTGTATGACTACACATGCTTCGGCAAAGATTGCTTCACGGTCATTTGTTAAGGCTAACCAAGATCAACACTGGACTATACACTACTTCTAACCCTAACCCTTACCCAAAACCTAACATCATCATCATCATTATAATCATCAATTGTGCTAACTTTAACTGATACTTTTGCTTATTTTGTTAGAATACATGTGTTACAGTTTATATCTGTATTTCTGGAATGGTGCCAACAGATTTAAAATGTAATAATTCAACAAGAGTTTTAAAAAAAATTAAGGAAAGTAATCCTCCATCAGTAAATTTCCACTTAGACAAACATCTGAACAACAAAAGTTAACTGCAGACAAGTAATTTTAATAATGTCTTACTTTTAAATATTAATTTCCCCCTGATATATAAATAATTCTGGAGAGTGTTAGATATACATTTATTTTCTTCTTAGAGTGAAAAGGTACAAAATCTAAACAGCATATAATCATACTATTCTTAGAATTAGATGGAGATATGATCAACCATTCTGCCAGAACGATATCAGAAATTGCCTTACTTGCTTATCTCTGCACATGACAGCTATGCTACCTTTAAAGAAAATTGCCAAAGCCGCTGCCAAATTCATTGCTACTCCGCCCAGCGCTCAATACAGGATATGATCGCAAAGAGACGCAAGGAAATTGAACTTTCCTATCCCTGCCAAAGAAATTATCCTCAAAGTAACGTGTCAGGATCAATAGCTGAGATAATGAGCCGTGCTCAACGAGAAGGCAAGGCAACTAATGGCCCTATTATCACCTCTTTTAACAAGCCAGCAGGAAAGTCAGAACTTTTTATATTCATATTTTGTTTGTATTACTATTTTCTACCAGATCAAGAAAGTTAATATCAACAATTTTTTTTTAAATCTTTTTTTTTTCCAACTACCTTCTTATTCAGGGATTCAAAGTAAATTGTACTTTTTGAAAAGTGTTTTTGAAAATATATAATACCAGTACAAGCATGCTCCATCAAAACGTTTATATTACAACTTTTTTGCCCTTCAAAATAGACATTAAATAAAAGTTATTTCTTCTTAGCACAGTTATGTTAAGTATAATCTCTACACTAGATCGTGATTAACTGTTCTGTCAATCGAGGTTGAGAGTGCAAGAAAATATCTAACATACCAAACATGAGACGAACTGATGCTATTCTGTTAACAACAACAACAAAAACATTTGGAAGTTAGCACACAAAATGATACAAAAATCACAGTCATCTGTAGGTATCAAATTATGGAATATTGACTCTGAATTATAGGCCCATCAAGCGCTTGCCATCACTTCAAAGCGGGTTGGTGACTCACAACATACCCCTCCGTCTCTGACCCTTATCAAGAGAGAGAAAAACTGATTGCCCTCCGAAAATCTAAAACATCTTGAGGTTACCATCGGGGGCGCCATAGGAGAATGAAAGTCACAACGTGTAAGGCGAAGAGAGGCAGGCAGGCAGACCAGACAAATGGGGCTGTAAATGTACCGTTCCGTCCCTCTTGCTCTAGTCTTAGGGCAGAAGGAGACCCTCTCACCCTAAGGGTAGAAGAAGAAGTTGGATGGGGGATGATTCAAGAGGTGGACATACCTCAAATCCAAACAAAAAGATAAAGATATCAAAGTTGCAATGAATGGAATACTATCGATGAAAGGGAGTTTGAAAATATTAGAGATTGAAAATATTAGAGATTGCCACTGATGGTTATTTAGGCATAACACAAAAATACATGGAGTTGAATGCCCAATGTATCATACACAGCATTCATGAGTGGTATATTATCCTTTTTTTTTAATTATTTATCTTGAAAAACAAACTGTGTACCTGATAGCTGGTATTAAAATTAAGAACAAAATTACAAATGAAAGACCCTTATTTGGAGGGGGGAGGGGGTAAAAATGTCAAGGGACCAATGTTAAATTGTATGCAGTATTGACCATCAACAGCACCAAAAATTATCAATAAATAACAATTAGTTAGAAATGATACTTGTAAAAATTAAAGAATCGTTTCATCTCATCATTTGAGGAGGGGGCAGTGCCCCTGCGACTCGTTCCATTTTGGACGAGACCTGAAAGACGAAAGTGGTAAAGGCAGTGGAGGTACAGGGGTCAGTCACCCTCCTTTTGTAATGCAGATATGATTACGCTCCATCTGTGGTTGTCAAAGGGTTAGACAAACACCAGCGATGAATGATTACTTTTATGGAGACCGGAGAAATCACTTCAAGAACAAAATATAGAACGAGATGGAGATGGAGAAATTCTTGTTGTTGATGTTGTTGTTTGGGAACGAGGAGGGTCGGGGTTGAACTTCACGATGGACCAATTAGATATCTGGGCGGAGGAACCCAAAACTTGAGACAGGGGTGATTAATGGCATGGCTGGGAGAAATGGACCAGGAGAACAGGCCAAGATAGATGGTTCCATGACAGAGGATGGGGTTAGGGGGTGGGGTGAGGCGGGCGGCATGGGCCCTTTGATGTCTACCCCTCAAATTAAAGTCTTGCTCTCCCCCAAACCAACCAACAAAAAAAGTTTCAAATTCAATTCCGATTTAGAGCAAAGATACTCCAGGAGTTGCATACCAACGGCTGGGCCGAAGGGTCTGCATAACTTAGTGCCGCTGACAGACGAAGCTAGCTTGAAGGAGAGCAGTCCCGGCCTCAAAACCATAAACCCCCGACCCACGAGGATCTATTTCCTATGCGTCACTCATCAATAGCAAACTTTACTGCCAGAACAAGGGGAGAGAGACAGAAAGAGAGAAGAAAAAGTCAAGTGCAAAACCCTGGCAATGCATGGAGCCCAATTGCCTGGTGTTGGTGGCTACAAAGTCAGTCGGCAGGGAAAGAATTCCACATTTGTTGGAACGACGATGGAACGAGCCAGCGAATCCTCTCTTGATGGGCCGATGACTCTGGTCCCAGTCTTTCTCCCTCTCTCTCCTCTCGTTGAAGAAAAAAATAATGCATGACTGAGGTTCTTTGAATTGTTACAAGCCATTTGCCTCACGGCCAAGTTGGTGGGTTCAAGAACATTGGAGCTGGGGTTTGGTTGTCCTCTGGCAACCTTGTTGGAGTCAGATACACCTGTTATCCACTCAATTTATGTGTCTCTCCTGTGGACTGCTTTCTTAACCCCTCCCTTCAACCTCCTGGCTATCAACCCCAACATCCAATATTACACCGACCCATTTATCATTTCATCATCATCATCTCTTGCTCTTTCTCTCTCTCTCTTGCTCTCTCTCTCTCTCTCTTCCTTTCTTGCTCTCTTTCTCTTCTCTTTCCTTTCCTTTCCACCCCCTCTCTCTCCCTTTCTTGCCCTCTAATTTTCCCACTTATAATTTCACAATTTCAGTTTCTCCCTCTAGCCTTCTCCCCTTCCCTCTTTCTCTCTGTTTCTCTCATTTTGGAAAATCTGTATCCTGCATATCTTTTGCCCTATCCTCTCCAAGAATCCCTCATCTTTCTTTCTGTATCTAGTTGAATAGCAATCTGATGAATATACAAGCCCAAATTCATTTTACTAAGGGACTCTCCAATTTATGATTAAAAATATGTAGCATGTCAGCCACGTTAATTGTGGTTACCTCTTAAGTTTGAGGCAAACAAATATAAATGATATTTCAAACATTCATATTTTAATTTTGTTTATTATTTAGCACAACAAAATGCTATGTCATGTGTGTACATGCAGAATTTAATGCTATACAGGTAAAGTACGGAAACAGCACATAATCCACATTGTCATGAACGATATTACATCAAAATGTAATGACAGTAATGCTACATTACTTGAGTGGACATGACAACTGAATCTCTCATGGAAAAAATCCTTTTCCCCATCTCCCTCTTCTTATTCACAGAGGATCGTTTACAGAAGTCTCCACAAGTCACATCAAAAGTAATCAAAGAAAACAAGCATTGACCTGTTCACATTAATTATAAGAATATATTTGCAATCAAACCTCAATACCCTAAACTATTGGTTTCTTTCTCAGGACAAGAGTCAGTCAACATGAAGGGAAATCAGAAATGCAAGGACTGGGAATTCATATCCCTCTTTCAATTATTGTCTCTGATTGCAGAAAAGTGCAAATCACTCCGCAGCTTAAAACAAACCAGGAGATATGAAACAGTTTGAATTTTCCATTATTAGGCAAACAGAGGACTTTTGAAGACATTGATAAGCGAGATTGAAGGTAAGAGTTTGCATAGGGAATGCGTAGACCAACCATAGAGGTGATTTACAGATTTGGATGTCTCCGTGGGATTTAATTGTTGTTACTAAGTACTGACAACAAAATGCCAAATTAAAGATGAAGGAAGGGACCTGATAGAAAGAGAAAAAAATGGAAGTATGAGAAAGAGTATTCTGGGACAGTACGGAAGGGGTTTCTGACGGTGATTCTGCGAAAATCTGCACCTCTTCGTGAGCAGAGGTGGCAGCAGCCTTAGGCGCATTCGGCCGAGGATGGGTGTGAAAAGCAAGATATAAATGCACGAAAAGAAGAGAGAGAGAGAAAGAGAGAGAGAGAGAGAGAAACAGAGAGAAACAGAGAGAAGAAGGTGAGCAGATATGGATGAAGAGAGGAGGGGGGAAAAGCATCCGCAGACAACTCGTATCGAAATCTTTCTCGCATCGCTGCTCGCTGGCCGTGCTTATCACGTTGGCCAAATCAGTACAAAGTACAGGAAGAGGGAAGGTATCGTCCTCACCAAGATCAGAAGGGTGGTGCTAGATGGACAAGTGGTGGTAGATAACATCATAAATAAGCTGTTAGCAGCCAGGCATCAGCCAATCCACAAAAAGTGCATCTTTAGAATGGAATGTACAGGTTTTGCACTTATTCAAGATATTGTATCCTCTCCTTTAATATAGATTTTGTTTCTAATTCAAATTTTATTTTCATCAGAGAAATCTTGCGACAGGCTTAATGTCATAAGATAATAAGGAGAGCTTTGTTAATACATTTAGTCATTTAATTTCAATTTTAAAACAATAAAACAATCCAAGCTGATGTTTTTATATTTTCCATTATTTGAATCTTCTGACAGGCCTATTGTCATAAGACAATACGGAAAGCTTTGTGAGTACATCAAGTCATTAAATTTCAATTTTAAAACAATAAAACAATCTAAGCTGATGTTGTTATATTTTCTATTATTTTATTTCAACATCGAATCCGTGGTTTTTAACCAGGGACCTCCAGGATGAGATACGACTGCTCTACCATTGACCCATAATGCAGATAGAACTTATGGTAAAGTCTTTTAGAAAAATAAGGGATAAAATAATAAAAGACAAATAGTCATATTAGATTGCCATTATCTCTTAATATTAGAGAATCTATTTCAATGTTATTACTTGTGAGCAATATCCCTTAAATTGATTGAAAAAAAATCAGGCCAGTTCAATGACTTCCTAAGTAAACAAGCAGATAATACCACCTTTTGTTCATCAATTCCATTCATTATGAATGACCATAATGGATTATAAATTGCATCCTTCACAGAATAATACCTTTCCAGATATGCTGAAAGATTCAACATATACATTTTGATCACTTTCCATTACAGTGTATTAATGATTTACTGATGCATTACAAAATGGAATAGCTTGATTGAAAAGGCAAATGTGTCCTAAATAAATGGTGATAGAATGTCATTAGTTTTCTAATTATCTTGCAATCTCGTCCTAAACATACCACCTTAAAGAGATGATAAACTTCAGGAGGGCTGCATGCCTTGACGAAGGCCTTGTACCTGCAGGCTCTACGTAAACCCAGAAACTGTATAGTTTTCATTTAATTGATTAAAAATTGCCATGCAATTGATAAGTTTGGATGTAAATCACTTATCCTTGGGCTATACTTGCGGGGGTAGGGATGCATCTTTTGTAGAGCACACGCGCACCCCCGTTGGCAAAAGGAAAACAAGTTTAGTGAGGGATTCTCCCCGCATGAGTGGAGCACCTCACACCTATGGTGTGTGGAAGTGAGGAAGAGAGACTGGAGAAAGAAAGGGTGGAGAATGGAATGATTTAGTGATAGGAAGAGAGCAGTTCATCCATCTCCTCATCTCTTACCCAGCTCTTTTAGAATGCAATTTGCCATATCGCAATGGGCTGTTTGCGTAATGCATCATCACTGAGCCCTCAACCCCTCCGATAATCCCCCTTCATCGTATCAACAACCGATCTGCTCCGCGATCGGGGCAACAGCCAGATGCGTAATTAAAAAGATAAGACGGGGGAAGAAGAAAATTGGGAAAAATGTATTTGGGCTTATACATACAACGGGAAAGGTGAGGAAGCGAGCAACATGAACTCGTATAAACCTGCGAACTCGTCTCCGTAGGGGGTTAGGTGTACTTTTAGGCTGGGCAGGCAGGCGCGTTAGTTACTTTGACACTTTGCAGAGTGGCGATCAGACTCTTTTCAGCCTTTATTTTCGGCATGAATGGGCACCTAATTGCATTATGGGTAAAGCGGTTGCCATTTGCCGATCTCCCTGGCACAGTCATCACAGGCTTGGGAAGAAAGAAAATTGGAACAGCACTGATTTGGCTTTGGAAATTTTTCTAGGGCGAAGTGAAAGGCACTGTCATAGACTGCGTACCTCGGTAAACAGTCAAAAGCACCAGTATCTCCAGTGCCAATGATGGATAAAAGAGAAAAGAGAAATTTTGCTTTCTGGCCGGCTCGCTCCATACAGCTGGCGCGTACAGCAAACTTGGGTCTTGTAGACATTAGCTAAATGAGTGGTTTACTTTGGGAACACAGAATGCAAATGAAGCAGCAGCAGCAGCAATCTTCTCCTACAGCCTTCTCTCCGAGTCCCGGGTAAACTTTGTTAGAAGTGAGGGACAGGTAGGCTGCCTTAGAAAGATGGGGTGGGGGTGGGGAGGTGGTGAAGTAGCTGGGTATAGAGCTTGGATGCTTGCATGGCTAGGTTTGCTTGCTGGCTGGCTGGTTGGTTGGCTGGTTGGACTGAAGTGGCACAATAAGTTCAATGGCCGTCTTGCCAACATATACACCCACCCAGCCAGCCAGCGCTCCCCAGGAATTGTGTAAGAATCGCTGCAAATTTGAGCCAACAAAGACGGGAGGGAGAGAATGAGAGACGGGATGGGGAAAGTGAGAGATGGAGGGAGAGAGAGAGAGAGTGAGGAGAAGAGTTTGCCTTCCAGAGACGATCCCCAAAGCCTCTCAAAAGCTCACATAAAAAGCCCCCCAAAACCAACAGCCCCTAGGAGGTAATTCAATCGTTGGGATCGACGGTCAGACCACTACTATGAATGCCAGTCATAGAGGCAGGAGGGTGCTGCAGCCAATGCCACTATTGACACCACCTAAATACCCCCTTGTCAAGTTTGTGGGCATTAGGGTTACCCCAATACAAAGCCCAAATCTCAAGCAATTTGTAGCTTTTTCAAAAGCAACACGAATACCACTTTATCACAATTGTTCGCAGGCTGGCACACGGTTTTCTCCCGGGCACAAAGCACTGTATTCAACCGCATAAATGCCAATAATTATATTCCAAAATGGGGGTACGTAACTTGCAAACATTGCCAATGCCATTTTTTCTTCCATCTCTCCAAAGTTTTATTTCATGGGTGTAATTCATGAAGGGTGGGGGGGGGGGGCAGCGATGGTTTGGTAAACGACAGTTTTCTGTCCCCTTTCTGACGATGACAGCTTCATTGAAGCAGTGCAGTTAGCCTTCGTTTGAAAAGGTTTACCAGTGTATGTATGTGTACGCTGTCTGATTGACTCCTATTATGTACATAACCCGTTTTTTGCCTTTCTCACACTCTGCCTCTAAGTTTGCCCCATGCATCCATTCTCCAGACTGCTACCGGTGGAGCTTCTTTCTTTTTTTATCAAACAGTACCAGCTGAAAAACTTTCTGAAAATTATAAACTGTTCTATGACTGAAGAGCAGTCTGAACCATTCTGCTAGAACATTTAAGTAAACTTTTGTTTTCAATATCAAATATTTACACGGACAAATGGGAAGAGAAGAATTCAAAATGACAAGAAAGAGTATAACTGTAAAATAAAAATTAAAATGTCAAATATACATACAAATTTATAACTAAGACAAAAAAAAGTTGGTAGCAAAAATTGCTTATCAAAGATGAAAAATATGAATCATGAATTTCTTAACCTCTTCCATATCCATATCACTGATTATAAAATTACTTTGTTTAATTAATTATTACGAAGAAGATGAATCCTCTGGGCTCTGGCACTTGCTTAAATCCTAAACTGCCTTTATTTTGAATATCATCTCTTTAGCAACACAGAGTAAGAAATAAATGGTCTAGTGATTACAGAGGATTGTCTTTTAAATAGTGACTGCATATCAAAAGGAGTCTTCATTGTAGAACTTATAATCAGGATAACATATGATTAAGTATTCACTGGACACAGTATAATTACAAATTTTAATTGATTAAAAGCACACAGAGAGTCAGTAAAACTGACACTCTCTCCTCCTGAGAATCCTGATAATTAAATCATGGTAAATATGGAAGCATCAGCAATGTTGAGAAACTGCAAGATTCATTCCCACTCAAAATTCTAAATAAAAAGAAATTTTTCCTGAATGTTAAAAATTTGAAGAAGTGCACTTGAAGTGCACACTGCACATTAGTGTTTATCACAAATTTCATCAATTTCAAACATGAAATGATGCAGGCTGCGAGATGAAAATGGAATACCTGTCCATCATTCAAAGACAGATCCTTTGCTAGAATGGCTGCTCTAGCTCCTAGTAAGAGTACCTACTTCACATTGTAGCGATCTTAAGTGACTAAAATCAGATAGACACTGAGATTGTATCTTCTGTCATGAAAGCATGTCTCCAATTCCTTAGAAAAAGAGTTGAGAGAGACCGAGAGGGGCAAAACAGGATAAAGTACACAGGACCCAGACGGACAAAAGTACGACAGCACACACCGAGAACCAGACAAGAGCACGAAACGACACTATCTAGTATCCCCTTCGTATAAAAAACAAAAGCAATATGGTAGTTTCTGAATTTGAAACCTTTAGTACTGTAAATAGAACAAACCTTTGAAATATGAAATTTTGTGAATTTTTAAGGGCAAGAAACTTTCACAAATTGCAAATATTTAGTGTTATGATTTGTGATTAAATCATTTTGCGACATGAAACAATGATTTATTAATTTCAACTACTAGCAAAATTACACGTACCGGTACACAAAATTCATTGTTTTATAGTATTGTTGTTAAGATTGAAGGAAAACCATATATTATTAAACCACTAGCAACACTTAAACCCACTATAGACAGTGGTTATCATGGAAGAATTTTAAAAGCCACATCAAACTCAAGGGAGTGTGTTTTAGCTGAAATGATTTAATAAATGAAATCAACAAAATATTAGTGTTTTTAAATCATAAGAACCATAGATGGCTAAAGAATTTTAAAGATTTTACCTCTCTCAATGCATTTCACTTCAAAAATATGATTGTGGTTATAATGGAAGATTTATCAAGAAAATAGTTTTTAAATGGCACTATAATAAAGAAGGTAACTGAGTCTGAGACCAGAACTTCAGTAACAATTGGTTAGGAAAGGAGACACAGTAATAAAGAGGGAAGGGGTGAAAACTTGAGTGTATAAAAATGTATCTGAAAGTAAAAAAATTATGAATTTTTTTCCCCTTCATTTTTTATCTTTGTACATGCAATCATTTTGCTCATTAAGTACTTTAAAAAAAAAGTATAGGTAAGAAAAGCTTTTTATTAAATCCCTACCAATTGAATTAATTACAAAACTTACTGTGACCCAAGAATCTCATTTGTACTTTTAACAAGCTACAATAACAAATTTAAACACTGCTCTCTTTATCAGAAGCAAAACAATAAACATTTCAAGAACTTCATTGATACTCAATAAAAAACGAAAGTCAAATGTTTGGCTCCTTTTCAGTCTGGCAAAATAAATTGCGTGTCATTGCCCTTTCCAGAGGAAACTCAAGGAAAATATCACATAAATATAGTTCTGGATCATAAAAATTCTTTTCTTACAGCCTGCTCCTTCAGTCTGTCTGACGAGGAACAAAAGAATCATAGTTTTGATTGTACTTTCAAAAGGGAAGGGAGAAGTCTTCCTTTATATATTTTTGTTTTCTCTCTTTCTCTTGCTATGTCATCATTTAGAATCTCAAGAGAACTGTTCCCCTTTTTCTCCTTTCATACATCCCTTAAGTAATGATGTGAGGACCGCACCCAAACTAAACATATTCTACATTTTTCTTTCATAATGTTAGTGTAAGTCTACTTACAAATATTTTTTCTAGAGTTAGAAATAATGTATCAATTTATATTTTCTCTTTCTCTATCTCTCTACAGTAACTCATCCCAAACAATATACTTCAACTTGTCTGAATGCTATTCCACTGGAGTTGCCCTCTCCTCCCCCCCCCCTCCCCCTCCCCTCCCCTCCCCCCCTCCCCCTACCCTCCCCCTGCTAGACAAGGAAACATTCAAATACTTGAAGAGCAGGAAGATGCTTTGTCATACCTCCTTCATACTCCACAGCGACCACAAAATACAATACAACTTCCCCTTCAAATCTAGAATATTCCATTAGTTTATTTTGAGTATGCCCTAAAGAATAAAGCCTATTTATATCTTCCATGCATATGCTTTTAATATGTATTTTGACAAATATCGTCTAGACATACATCACATATAAAAACATAAATTAATATAATATCACTAAAGGAACTCACTACCTATATTTTTCAAAGTCAATCTATTCTCTTCGTGAGCAATTGTGTAATACTTTCAAGAGAGTCCATGACCTTATTTCTTGCTAAGAATATATTCCTTTGATATCTTCATAGTATTTTTTCAAAAATAGACCGGTAAAAATAACTTTGGAAATACATTCCAAGAAGGTGAAAATCTCAATTTCATTCTTTTATTCAAGAAATGTATAGATACCAACAATTATAATTTTGTAAATTGGACAGCCTAATAGATAGAAATGAAGTATGAATAAGAAATATTTGGAGGATAACCAGTAGCTAATGTGGACAGACTGATGATTGAAAAAAGTGGGGGGAAATAATCAACGAAAAAAAAGAGAACTAAAACAACTATGTTAAAGAAAAGGAAATAGGATTATACTATCAAAATTATTAAAGTGTTGCAAAGAGAAATAACAATTATGACAATTATCATAGAATAAAGCCAACGATATCAGATAACAGGGAGTATCACATCACAGATTGGTGTGATAAGCAAAATATGATTCCTGATTTCATACCAATGAAAGAAAGAAAACTAGATGATAAGAGAGACAACGACAAAGAGGAGAGAGAGAGAGAATGTAAGAAAGTGAGAAAACCCAAGAAGAAATGAAGTGTGAAAAACCGAAGAAATAGAAATAGGAGAAGAAAAAAACGATGGCTGTATGTAGCGAAAATGAGAGAGATTTGGAGCTGTATCTGAGGTCAAGCTCGGGGTAGTTGTGAGATTTATAGAGTATTTCTGGTGCCTATTTTATGGGGCTTGCCTTGGCTTGAAATGGGCCCAACAGATGCTGATCTCTGGCAGTCAGGCTCCGATCAGACGGCATGTGATACCCTTAACCATCAAAGGCGGCGTGCGCAACCAGTGAGTGATGAGCCACAATTCTCCTTTCTCCATGTTTTCTTGCTCATATTTTCCACATTTTTCAACTCATTTCTTCTTCTTCCTCGTCAATGTTTATGTCCCAATTTGATGGTGGAAGTGGTAGACTCAGAGAGAAAAAGAAATGGACTCTACTGCCCCTGAACTCTATGAATACGGACAACACTAATGAGACATTTGAATGTTAATCATAACATAATACTGGCACCATTGCAAATGGTGCTTTTTAATGAGGTGATATTTCATATGTAGAACATTTCTTGAAAAATATATCACATGTCATCTAGTTTGTTTATTCAAATACTTTGTCTTCAGATATGAACAAATTATCTCTTCTCAAACATGAGAAGGCTCTTTTTAATTTATAGCAAGAGAATGATAACAGCAAGACATACCACTGTGAACTCACAATCACAGCGTTAGTTGACACTTTAGACGGTGTCAAGGTGTGAATATTCCCATGTATAAGTATGTTTTCAAACTCCAAATGTAGCTAATTGAGGATAAATTGAGAGACGCTGATACGATTCCACACACACGCATACAACGATTAATATCCTAAGCCAATATTCCGTTAGGTGGGATATTTCTCACCCCGCTTCACACGTGTGAACAGCCCAAGATTTGCATGGCTATTCCAAGCATCTTAAAAATAGATCATTGCTTTTGAACTTCATAATTTATTTATCTTGCTGATTACATCACACTACTGACGATTCCCATGATGGTTCACCAAACAAGTAACACAGGTGTCCAATTTTCCCTGCGGCTGTCTCCCCCATCCTCTGCGGCCTTTCAAAATGTCTTTCCCTTCCCAATATCTCTCCGTCCTTCCCCTCTTATCCTCTTTGTCTTTCTTACCTTTTCTTGTTTGTTTGTTAAACACATCTTAAGATTTGGACTTGCTATCTGGAGTGTCAAATTGCATTATGTGTTGATGACTTTCCCAGTGCAAATTAGCTCCCACCTGAATAATAGATACAAGGCCACTAACTACATTGGAATTTAATGAAGCACAGTTGTAATGCAGAGTTCATGCTCTACAAATTACTTGTTGTGCTGCCCTCTATTGACCTGCATTATCTAACAGATAATATATAACACATAATACTACCAAAGGACAAATTTGCTATCCCCTGTGTCTTTTCTCTATCGAATCTCAATACTTATGACAAAATAGTTTTATTTGTTTTCAAGGAGCTCCACCCACAAGGGGAAAATCCAAAATTCAACATCCTTTTAGTGAATCTAAACAATTTAATGCTAGCAAAAGAGGCATGCGTTGGAGAGGATGAAAAGATATCCAATACACAAAGTTCAATGACATTTTGGTCATAAATGACAATGTGTTGTAAGAAGTAATAATTTCAAAGCGGTCACAGATGGATAATGTTTTATATCCAGAGCCAAAACATACCAAAACTAAGAAGTAAAAGAAATATACATCCAGATAAACATTGAACTGATTTAGATCTAAGAAGCAAACCATTTTGTTTTTGTTAAAAAGAATTAAGATGGAGACATTCAACAAAGGACAAAGAATAATTCAATCATATATAAGACCACAAAATGAAGTATACCAAAATAGAAGGGAAGTGAGTCTAGGCCCGAAAATGGGAGGAATGTCAAGTTTGTCTATGGCACTTCTTACCAAATACTATACAGGTCTCCACTCTTCTCTGTTTATTTTCATGTCCAAATTGAAGTACCTATTAACTATGATATCATCCTGTTTTCTTTTATCTCTCACCCTCCTCCCAAACCTTCGACCTCAGAAATAGAGAACTGTTCGGTCATCGGAGGCATTCCAGTGGGGAAACTGGAAAGTGTCAAAACTTTTAGGGAAAGACAGGGAAAAATTTATGGTCTTTTACTGGTCCACAGGGTGCAGGCTCTTTAGAAAAATGTAAACAGTGCATAAAGTAGAAGCACACAAGAGGATAGCAAAGTGATGAACAATGATGGAACCTTAGGGGAGAGATACTTCAAGATAAATTCACAGATTTGAGCAGCAACATCCTAAAAAGTGCAGATTGAAAGGATAATATGGATGTATAAGGTTCCCTTGAATAATAGAAAATTGAAAAGTGGTATCTTACAGTATAAGTCCCACATATTTTTATTGTTAATATTTATTTTGATAATTAATTGAACGTCTGAAGTTAATCTATAAGATTTTATTATTATTATTGTTTTTCTTATTTTTAATGTTTAACAAAAAAATATCATATGGGACTTCATGACAATAAATGTAAGAACAATATCTAAAGAGTATATAATGCAGTTTATTGGTAAGATGCAACCACATCATTTTAAGATTTGAAATAGCCCTTATAATACCTATTTCAGAAGGTGCATTTTCCTCTGACTTTGATCAGTGATTCATAGTTTCTTTCCCATTTTATCTGGCAAATTTCTCTCTCTCTCTGAGACTCTCCCTCTCTTCCTTTCTCTCCCATATATCTTCTGCTTTCTCTCTCTCTCTTTCACCGTTTTATCCTCACAATTGCTACTGTGTTAAGTGGAAATAAATACAAATCACCCATCATGACATTAATTACTGTAAATGACTCTATCCTATTAAAACCATCCATTCTGTTTGATCGAAGACAGTTCTCCCGTGCTTTCAGGCCCAGAATAAAGAAAGAAACTACAAAGCATGCCGATTAAACAGAGTCAATTGAGATGATGGCCGCAACCTTCTTTAGAGACTTTCCCCCGCAATAACTTAAAGGGTACCTATTTTCTCATATGAATTTCTATATGGTTGCTTTGCGGCCGTATCATCTGCAAAATGTCATTTTGTTACATAATTCACCATTGCACATCAAATTTTCATGCATAGAACATCATAATAATACTAGATATTCATAATTAAAATTTGGTTAAAAAAACTTAGAAAGTCCTTAAAATTAATACAAATGAATCGATTTCTATCATCTAAATAAATATCATATTGAAATTGCACTGCAGTGATATTTTGACCTGGTTAAACACTATCAATAAGAAAATAAATATATCTTACAATAACTTATCTAAATAAGAATGAAAGAGTTCATGGCAAGAAAGAATATAATTATGAAATTGTATCAAATTTGATGAAAAACAGAACCCTATTAAACTTTGTTTGCTCCGTGAAATATACATAATTCATGAAAGAGTTCTTTAATGTGCAGTCAAGAATTTCAAGGAAATTAAGAAGAATTGAAAGTGAAAGGCTCTAAGCTAGCAGTAAATATCAATAGAAAGGCTGGGAAAGAGAGAAAGAGAAGGGAACCAACTTTGAGAGAAAGGGAGATATAAATCACAGGACAGAAGATGTTGTCGTTTCATCCTCTTATTCAGATGTCTATTATCCTGAGAGGGAGATAATTGGGGGGCAATGATAGCGGCACTTGTTTGAATCTGAGTGTGAATTCTGAAGAGAAAAGCCAGCCGGGATAAAGCAAAGTAACGGATTCCCCAGATTGCGAGCAATTACATAGAGCTCCATGTTTCTCTCCACGATATTGAAACCGTAATTACAGGTAGGCAAAGAATGCCCCAAAACCCACAAATAAACCCCAGCGTAAAGTGATACAGATAAAAAGAAAAGGGACATTCTATCCATTTTCCTTTCATCCTTATCTTCTTGCTCCTCTTTTCTCTCTCCTTTTCAATTCAATCCTACCCCCATTTCAGTCCCAATCTGCCATCAAGCCCGGCTGATCCGTAAATGGCGAGCTTTTGTCCGTTAAATTTGCCTTTGTGATGGAAGGCAATCAGGGGAGCCTTTCTGCCTGTGGAACGGAAGCCCCTATAGTTCGCAGTCGGCTAAATGTTCATGAATGGTCTGCCCACTCATTAACATGTTGATAAGGTCATCTGTTACGCCTGCTGTCAAGTCGTTATAATGATACCTTCCCCCTTCTTCTCATCCCTGGACTCTTAAGAAGATACTCCCCAGCCAGCCAGCCAGCCAGGACAGTTATTCTAAACCTATTCATGCACCAACTGTTCAATACCCTCCACAATACCCACTAACGCTATCATCATGCTTTCTATTTAGACGTCTTACATTATACTCATAATAATACTGTCTAAACACTGTCTCTAGGGTCCTTATAGGACCATTCCAACCACCCTTATCGCATCATTATATTTTCTTACAAAATAATCAATTTCAGATGTAACCTTCACTTTATCTTCTACTTTAACATCTCCAAATCTTTTTTGATTTCTTTTCTTGTATTCCTAGATCGCCAAATAATGAAATGGGAAATAATAATGGTTTTCCAATCAATATTACCCCACCATTAGGCCATTAAAGGCTGTTTTTAGATGGTTGTTGTTAATAACATCCCAATGAAAGTTAAAGATATCAGACATTTAATGTGATGTTCTAATAACAATTGATAATAAAAATCAGTGCAATGGAAAAAAATCTAATCAAATTAACAGTTAGGCAAGTCTGACCACAAGGGGTTCACATTCTTTCAGATAAATTGGTAGCAATTAATGTCTTGATATCAGTTGTATAGACTTGATTTTACTATCATTCCTCTATACATGCTTAGAAAAAAATAATATGATTCAATTTGGATAACTACTTTCAATCCCCCCTCATGCTACTTTCAACCCCCCCCCCAAAAAAAAAGCAACATTAAAGGGTGCTTTCTTTTATGAAATGTGCACAAACATTTCTTGTCAAAATATCAGAACAATTTGAATCACTGCTCTCTTACATTTAGCTATAAACAATTTTTTCACTCTTAACCTTCGAATTTAGAAGAAAAAGAATCCTCCAAATGCTGTGCTGAAAGAGCAAAGGAGAGAAATAGAGCCAGAGGAGTAAAAAAAAAAAATACAAAAAAGGGCTGTTTAATCCTATCAGAACAAGCCGATGTTTATTGGGACTAGGGCAGTAATCCCCCTATAGTCTAGTTATGTTCTTCATCCTCTCAACTTCTCAAGTGATACATAAAAGGGGCTTCCTTGACTTCCCAAAGAACCACAAAAGCCTCACCTCCTTTCAGACCCCCCTCAGACCCCCCAAATGATGGAGAAGGGGGATAATAGTCCCCCCTTCCTTCAATGAGGACTCACTTAACCGAGTTATAGCTTCTTAGGTCTGACGCAGATAATTAGTTATTGATTCTATCCACAATGAATGCGCCTTCACCCACAAACTGAGCTGTGTAAATTGAAAACTATCAGGAATCACATTAAAATAAAATACCTCTACAGTTATATTGCATTATATGGATGGGGAAAAGACATTATCTCATTATAGTTAAGACCTTAATATTTCTTGTATATAAACACATCGCATACACTCCAAAACCCAATTATACTATTGTAAATTTCAATGAAACATATTCATCTGCTTAAAAAAATTTGCTAAGAAAAATATGGCAAAAGAACACCTTTTCCCAATTTACTGAAATGCTGAGATAAACAGCTTAAAAAAATATAAAATATAAAAATGTCAATGCATTTATTGGTTCCCTTCGACTTTTAAGTCCATATGAATATTTACTGGTTCAAAAGACTTACAAGACATGGCACTATGATTTACCCCACTACCTCAAAATTGAAAACTACACTACTGGTAGTTATCATAGAGAGCCTTTATCAATGAAAATAAAGGGACATGGATCATTCTAAAGCTTGAATCCTCCTATAATTGCTATCAATTCTAAACAATATTTTGAGAGGTGAAAAGATCAACAGACTATCCTCCGCAACTCTCCATGGAGAGTCGAGACGTTAGATTGTTACACAGCAGAAGCAGCAGCAGCAGCCAAGCTCATCCAGCCGAGTCGAGCTTTCTCCTGGGGACGCTTAGGCATCCGTTAGCTTGTCACCTCCCATAGAAGCCACGCTGGGGCGGGCCGACTCTCTTCAATTCTCTCCCTAGCTCAAGCTCGCTCACTACATGTAGCTTCATCCAAATCCAAACGCAGAGCGCTGGTGAGAGCCAATAGGATTTTTTTTAAACAGCTTTTAAAGGTATGGAGTGTTAGGGAGAAATATTTAGATTTACAGATAGTGTACAATCTTTTTTCTTTATCAAAAAGATCTTTGCTAGATGTTGCCCATGACTTTGCAATATATTGTACACAATCATTTAGTTTTTCTAAAAAAAATTGATATAAAAGGGAGAATATACAAGTAAGCAAACGAAGCACATAAAGCAACTCTTTATAAAGTTATCTAATATGAAAGTACTTTTTAACATGAGAATAAATTTCTAAATAAAATCAGAAGCTAAATAACCCAAAATTCCCAAATCCTACTATACTTATCCATATTTTCCAGTAAAATGTTGCTGTAGTTATTTAGCAGAAAAAATTTGAAGTTGGTGATATACAGACTTTGTTTGACTTTTTTTGTTGGAATGCAATGCAAATGAAAATATGATGGAAGAAGAGCTATACCTGAATTTTAGTAAAATATCAAACTGAAAACACTAATTCATGTAAGCATGAACTAATCAACAGCTCAATCGCTAATGATCTCAGATGCATTCTCATCAAGAAATTAATGAAACGAGAAGTGCCTATAAAACGTATTGGATCCATCAAATAAATTGAAGGATAATTACTTGTGTTTCAATGCAATATTCTCCATGCATTTCTCCACATTATTCAGCATATACCGCATGAAATCGATGAGCTATACCTACATGGATACTACTTTCCAAGCATTCCATTTTTTTCTTTTCTTTTTCCTCTAAGCATACCTAAATATAGAGCAGTCATGCTGCAGTATATATACTGTGTTCCCATTCACATTCAACATTCTCTTGTCTGCCTACCTACGTTTAAACGCATGATGATCATGTTTCTTTTATTCACTTTTTTCTATAATAGCATGAGGATCATATTAAAATGCAGAGGTGTGAACAGCTCTCAATTGTGACCTCATCAATGCAGTTTTCTATAATGACCGCAAAAAATGGCTTGTTAACACTGCCTTAACATTGATGCACACTATCATCTAACCCATTTAAGTCAATTACTCCATTCACATTGCTTAAAGTATTATCAATCGCCTTTAAAAAAAAAATTGTGTATAGCTAGAATGTACAAAATCAACCGTAACAAAAAACGCAATCTACAGATTCTTACATCAAGAGCAAATGTTGTTTGTGCACTTTAACTTGCATCAAAAGGGGCTGTGCACTATACAACACCCCTCTCACCAACAGAACATCAAGGATTGTGGAAACGCATCCGGTAATGAAATTCATGGCCAGTGAAGTGCACAAAACATTACAGAATCTGCTAATGATCCTCGGGGGACCCAACAAATTCAAATTAAAACCAATAGATCAAGCTCGTTGCTACGACTATCTGCCAAATCTATCATATTTTATTCCATTTTTATCTTCCATTGCATTCAAGTCATGAAACGATATACACCTACAGTATACAACTATACACACTTGCTAGCAATCTATTTTTATGCTCCTAAATTCTGCCATAGCAGTATAGTTACATGCTGCTCTCTGTTTACAAGAAAGTGTCATCCATGTATACTCTTTAGTCTTTTAATAGATTGCCAAAGAAATTCAATTTCATTTTTGACATAACCTTATACTTGTATTATTTATTCACCAATTTTTGAAGAAAAGGAGAAATGGTATAATTCAAAGAGGTAGCATAGATAATGTGTGCTGAGCTTTTTCTCAGTTTCTGTGTTGAAAGAGTTTAAAGGCGCACTTACTTACAATCATATAATGATGCCTATCCTATCTGTCCTCTGTATATATTATAATTCCATTTTAATAGTCTTAGTTCACCTTATTTAGACATGAAATTACAGTTTACTGAATATTCCTCAACCATGCCTAGCCTAGATATCACATATTTGTACTCAGTCATACAAAAAATTGGACATCACATTTCCTCGTTAATTCCCTTCCTCCATTCCTAGACAATTTTTTGATGATTTTAGTCTGATTTCTTCATTCTCATCGTCATTGCCATCGCGCCGCCGAGGCATCTTAAGCGCGGAAGGTTCAAGGCAAGTTTTATTGTGAGCGTATCTCGGAGCCGAGAAATGCCACACATGGAAAATGGACAGTATAATCTGCTTTGTAAAAGGACGGTGTGAACCTTTTTAATCGGATTCAATGCCCTTTCATTCCTCATGCACTTTTGCGTCAATTAATAGCTGCTCCTTTTTCAAAATCCGCTAAGAATAGGAGTTAATATAAGGCCCCCTGTGACTCTCAACTCTGAGGAAAAGGTTAATATTCTTCCCTGTTTTGTTTTTGTTTAAGAAGGATATATTCTAAGACCGTATTAAAGGATTTATTTAATTTTTTGTCGCGTGATCCTTGACATGGACCATGCATCGTAAAGTCATATGAAAATTATTGTCTGACACTCAAGCACATTTGCCTTTTCATCCCACTAATATTTGTTCATTTCTAATCTTCAAATTATAAAATACTTGAGGAGTATGTTCTATATTGTTACAGGAATAGTAATATCAAATATTGGCGTGATTAAAAGAATTAGACTCAACATTTTATTCTCAAGGTCTCTAAAAACCTGCTATTGATATTAGCCATTTTTTTCCTCCTCCCTTTTTTTACAATCATCTAGACAAAAAAAAAGACATATTTGCCCATTTTTGCATGAAAGGTGTAATCTAATCTTTTTGCCCACAAGTACAACTTGTCTCTCATCAAAATCCGTTGAATGAAAATTGACAATTCATGATCTAATGAACACGGACAGTTTCATTAAGCTAGAGGCAAAAACAGAAAATCTTGTGAAAATTTGATCCTGGGGGTCTGAGCGGAGTAACACTCTCAAATAATTGAATGAGAAAAGTAGATGCCACTCCCTCCCTTTCACTGCCTGTATCAACGACACGACGATGTTCATGTTGAATAGAGTTTATAAGCTGCTTCTTCTATGAGCATTGCCGCCTAATAAGCTACGACACGCAGGAATCGCAAGCATAACTTGCCTCCGCGGATTCAGAGAAATTCATTGCATCGATTGCCCTCAAACTGATTCTTAAAGTGTACCTTACAGCGTTATCATGCGGAGAAGAGCTATATATATATAAATACATTGGAAGGCAAAGAAAAGATGTCAAAAGTTGAAATATCCATGTCCCAGTTAGAAACCCACACACAGTCTTTGAAAGTCATAAATCAAGTGATAGGGTGTATGCTTGGGGCAAAATGGTCAAATTTTCATTTTGACTTGTACCTTTGTAGAGTCTTTACTCAGGTGTTATTTCTATTCAGAGTATTTTCTTAGAAAGAATTCAATTGTAGCTCCTACTTTTTACTTTAATATCAAAGTGTTGAGCAATCTTACTGACTAGGTACTGTCATTAGTGAACTCGTCATAAACGCCAATACCACTTTTCCCCCTAAAATATCTATATCTAAGAAAGTAAGGATTAAAATTCATTGAAATGTAATGAAATAGGACATGAATATTATCTGAGGGCCCCCAAACCATGCCTCATAAACATAAAGCAAAGGTGAGACACAAGTAGCAGAAATCAAAAAGGGCACTTTGGAATGAATAACAGCCTTGCCCTTCAAGAACCTCAAGAACAATCAAAAGGTTAAAGGGAGAGTTGAAACTCTCTAGGAAACTTAGTTGAAATATTCAATAATTAACATTAATCTATTCATATTTAAAAGGATACAAAATCATCCAGAAACTTCACATACATACTTTATCGGACCTATGAATGAAAATATTTATGTGTTTAAATGATTTTAGAATTTGGCAGGTGTTTTTATATTTCATATTACTGTTAAATTGTAATAAATATTTTGTCCCCATTGAATTTCAAATTACTCAAATTAAAAATTGATTTGCAACCTACTAACAGGAACCTACTAACAGGAATCAATCGCCATAACAGAATAATCTCAATTTGAGAGCCTAGCCCTTTAAAGGGGCTTAGGAGGCCGGCTGGGGCCTGAATTCCCCTGGCAAATTCTGGTCAATTTGGCCCCTAGTGTGAGCATGGTGTGAGTAACTGGAGGTAAGTACAGGCACAGCTTGGTCCTAGACCACGTAGCCAATTGAGTAATAAAAAGATTCGCAGGAGAACATATCTGACACCGGTTTCATCCCTATCACACCTGTCAACCCCAATTACTCTACCCGCTAGAAATACAACATTTTCATCACTTTCATCCACTTTAAAAATGATTCTTTTTTTCACTGTGCTGATATTCCGGTCTTCTTTATCTCTTCACATATTCTCACACCGTTCTTGTGTGCATTGAAATCTTTTTCTGATTTATTTCAATCTTCACAATTGGTTTCTGTTACTTTTCTTGAAAGGCAATATTACAAGTCCATAGCAGGGGTTGCCCCCCTACAGGAAGGGTGAATTTCATATATGGTGTGCATTGATTGATATTATTTCAGTCATTTGTTATCATTCAGTTTCAGTGACCTTTCACCCAACAGTTGGTTTATTTTAATATTCACAATTGATCTATGTTACTATAATTGAAAATTATATTACAAAGTGAAGGGGTTGCCCCCCCCCCCCCCTAACAAAAAGGGGCAATTTCATACATTTTTATAATGTTCTTGAGTGGACTGATTTTTTTCTGTAATGCCTAAGAGTTCAAACCCTTGGCTGTGATTGAAATATTGAGAGCCCACCTCTGGAAGGGGGAAACGTCTGCTCAAAGCCGGAAGAGCATTAATTCATACAACTTCATACAAAATTAACGCTTTTTTGGTTCTTACAGTAGGGCCAGATTTGAATCTACTCAAGAAAGGTTGCATAAAAGTCAATTAGCAATTCCATTCTTGTTGTATACTTGATGGCTTTAACTTCAATCCATCTCATTGCATAACAAGTGACCACATACAGTCAATTGCGAAGCGTTTGCTGGAAATTAGGTAGAAACATGGAGGATTTGAAAGAGGTTGGTCTAATTATTCCCAAGGAAGGAGATATGCAAAGGTTTCCAACAAAATGGACGTCCCTTCATGCATCTCAATTTGCTGAATTTAAAGTGAATTTATCGGTGGAGATTTCAACTTGAGCTCGATAATATGATTGGCAGGGTTTTTCCCCCTGCACATTCAGACAATGTCAGAATAAGAGGTATAGTTTCACCCCCCCCCCCCCTCCAACTCTTCCTCGGCCATCATCTTCTGTTAGATGCATGGGATATATATGTGTGCCTATGGAAACCGTCCGTATTATCTTGCACGGCTTTCGATCGAGAACTGAATTGCGACAGCTAAACCTTCCCCTAGGCACTCTCTATGAGGATTTGGAACTCAATACTTCTCCAATTAGCGTACAGAATAATGGGAATTATTAGGATTTGCATCCATATGTTACAAATACTTCCATCAATTTTGGCCCCCATTTTTTTTCTTCGTTCGTGCAAAGGGTCTCTCCTATTTCCCACTCAACTTCAAGAGAAGAGCAGCATACAAAACTTAAATGAAAATAGGAATAATAGAAAAGAAGACGTAATGGGAACAGAAAGAAAAGACACACAGAGAGTCTATACAATATTTGGGGTAAAAATAAGGACTAAAATGTATCTACCCATTCTATTTTTAAATAATTGACAGGTATTCAGAGATTTCTATCTGCAAAAACTGTATTTTAAAGATAATTACAAAAATATAACAAAATAAGCATACAAAGAAAGTAATTTAGGCAAAGTACATGCAGTAATTGATTTTGTGGGTGTTGCAGGGTTTCAAGATATAAGTATTCTAGAAGATGCATCACAATCAGATACAATAGCTAAAAGAGTTTAAAAAATAAAGAAAGATTGAATTCTCGTACTGAATATATGACATGTTGAACAAGAATACAAAGATGCCCTATCCATCATGTTTTGAGTTGAAAATTAACCTTAAGAAATAACACACGATTGCTCTTCCTAGTTTGATCAATGTGAAAAATGATAATGAACTCTTCAGATGTCAATAAACATTGGTACATGGTTACTTTTCATTAATATGATAACATTAAGGGGTGAAACTTAATGCCACCCCCATTTAGATGCATGGGGCTCACGTTGCTACGTAGGGGATGCTTATGCAAACAGTCGCCCAGGAAACACTCCTAGAGGGGAGGTGAATCGCAGAGTCTCTGTTATGCTCCAAAACAACATCTTATCCCTCCAAGTTTATTTGTTGTAGATGAAAATATAGCT